>PVJA010014940.1:0-46452 GCA_004027025.1 Myocastor coypus
CTGCAGTTCATTCATTCCTTTCCTCTGAGGTCCCATAATCTCCTTGACCAGGAAATTTTGGACACCTCTGAGTTATAGGATATTACAGCACAGGTTCTCTTATATCCTGGGTCTTTATTGACCTTGAAGGGCTAGGGCCAAAATATTGGCTATCCTTATAGCCCTTCTTATTCTCCAATTGTCGGTCTATTAACTTACATTCTCAACCCTCCAGCAGAAAATCTTTGTGATACTATTATTCTATAACATAGATACTGGGCTTATCATCACTGGCTTTGTTTTCAATAAACTCATATATATATATATACCTATAGGTATATATATATATATATATATATATATATATATATATATATACCTATCTATCTATCTATCTATTCATTTTCCCTGCCTTCCAGGCTCCTTTCCTCATCCTAATTTCTCTTTCCTTCTGAACAATTTCTTCCCAATTCACATAAGTATTGTACATTTTGTATCTTACTTACTTGTTCCATTTGTCACACTAGGACGACAATATATTTACAAATGTCAGTCTGATTTACTTCCCTTATGAGTGTGGTCTCAAATTGAATCCATTTACCTATAAAGATGTCAAGTTTTTCTTCATTGCTGAGTAATACTCCATATTAAAACCAGCACATCTTTTTAATCATTTCTTAGTTGCTGAGCATTTGGGGTGTTTCTAAGATTTAGCTACAACAAATTATGCTCCTACAAACATGGATATGCATATGTTTATGTGACATAATGTTTCTTAATTTCTCTGAGAATATATCTAATACCTGCATCAAGATTATACTACAAAGCTACTGTGAGAGAATCAACATGGTACTGGCCAAAAAGCATACTTGAGGATCAATGGAGCAAAACAGAAATTTCAGGAGCCAGCCAAATAGCTCAGCAGATTAAAGTGTCTGCAAGCAGGTACAGGGACCAGAGTTTTGATCCCCGGGCCTGCCATGCTGGCCCTGACCTTGGGGTGTGCTGAGAAAGCAATTGAGACTGGGTATGGTGGAAGACATCTGTAATCCCAGCTCTTGGGAGGCTGTAAACATGTGTATCACTATGAGTCCAACCTAGTAGTGAGACCCTGAACACCCTGTAGACCCTTCCCTAAAATAGAAAAGAAAGAAAATTCAGACCAGTCCCATGTAAACTCAGCAACATTATCTTTGACAAAGCTACCAACATGTACATGGGAAGAAACACAGCTGGAAAACATGGCTTTCTATATGACTAAGACTACAACTAAACCCATGTTATATAAGAGAAAATGTCTCCCCTGCCAGTATACTTCAATTTTACAGTTTCCCACATAACACTTCCTGTTCCAGTTCTTGTTGCTTTGGTTTCTCAGAAATAGCTAGTCAATGAGATGCATAGCTGATCACTATGATGCACATTATACAAACCAATACCTAACTGACAGCCATTCTTCCCCTGTACTTCCTGCTTGCTTATCCGGTATAAGCCCTAGACCACCAAAGAATGGGGCCTGATATTCTGCAATGATACAAACTAGTCTGCATCGATATTAATAAATCTGCCTTCAAAGTCAAGGGTCTAAAAAAAAAAAAAAAGTCAAGGGTCTCCTTGCTGTTGTAGTCTTTTTTCTTATTTATTTATTTATTTATTTATTTATTTATTTATTTATTTTTAATTTGAGACAAGGTCTCAACTTATAGTTCACATAGGCCTTAAATTTACTATGTAGCCCAGGCTGGCATCTAACTTGTGGCAATCTTTCTGTCTCACCCTTTCCAGTGATAGGATTACAAGAATGTACCACCATGAGCTAAACTAACATCAAAATAAAATATATATAAATATTAAAACTGAAACAGTAAGCACACTAGAAGAGGAAATACATAGAAAGCTTGGGGGTATAAATGTAGGTAGATATTTCGGGAACAAAACGCAGACAAAAAAGGAAACACTATCAAAAATATATAAACGTGATCTCACTTTATTGAAAAGCTTTTCACAGAAAAAAAAAAAGAAAAAAGAAATGAAAAGAGGACTCACAGAGTGGGGAAAAATTATAGCCTTTGTCCTTTAGACAAAGGACATATATCTAAAATATTTAAAGAATTGAAAAAAGTATGACCGTACAACTTTAAAGATACAGTCCATATATGGACATCTGAAGTAAATAGTTTTTAGATGAAGAAATAAAAATAAAAACTAAATGTATGAGGGACTGGCGAGTTGGCTCAGTGGTCTAAAGTGCCTGCTTAGGCTAGCTTAGGCAACTGCAGGGACTGCAATTCAATACCTGGCACCACATGCTGTGCCAGCCTCACCCTCAGGGCAGGCTGAGCTGAGCTGGCCATAATATATATGATATATATAATATATATATTATATATATGATATATGATATATATATATATGATATATATAATGATATATATGATATATATATATGATATATAATAATATATATATTATATATTATATATTATACATAATATATTATATATTTGAAAAAATGTTCAACAACATTGATCATTTGAGAGATGAAAATTAATACAATACTGAGATTCCACCTCATCCTAGAAATGGCTATTATCAAGAAACCAACCTATAAGAAATGCTGGAGGAGCTGTGTGAAAAGTCTAGACCCCAACGTTGGAATATAGACTAGTGCAACCACTGTGGAAATCAGTGTTGAGATTCCTCACGACTCTATACTATTGTCACACTCAAAAATTAAGCTTTAGATTTCATTAAGGGAAGGGCAGCTATTGAATTTGCAAGTCCAAGTGCAAGATAATGAGGTTCCCCATTCAAGAAACAGGAATAATGTGTCATTGAAGATATTTTACTTTATATATTTTATCACTCATAAAATGATAATACTGCTGCATGCATGGCAACATATATTTCAAAATTACAAATATGTGCTTTGGGTGTATTTTTTAATAGTAAACAGTACTGTTTTGAACTTTATTTTGATTGATAAGATATTTATCAATTGCTTTCTGGAAATTTCACTTATGAGATAATCAGAATTTAAGTTTCAATAATTTTATTATTAATTGATACAACTACAAGTGGCAATAGTGACTCCCGCCAGATGCAATGGTGCAAATACTGTTTACTTGGTTTTTAATTCCAAAGGATGCTTTTGTTGATATAACCTTTGTGGACCCATTAAGTATGTGTTAGAGTATGAAAATTAGCTTAAATTTCTAATAAATTGCTTGAAAATATAACTTTTAGAATACTTAAAGCTAATGTTTTTCATGGAAACATCTTTTTTTCTAGAAAGACTAACCCTTCATCTATCACTGTAAAATCTATTTGTACAAGTCTGAATTTCATTTTACTATAAATCCATAATTTAGAATAATTTTTTCTGCCATATGTTGTAATTGGCAGAGTTTGCATAAGAAACTGTAAATGGCTTCATAATTTATACATAATTCAAAATTCCTGTTATTATTCCATTGCCATATTTTCAGTTGCATAGAAAAACTCATTAATAATTATATTCCCCTAAAGCTTCATATAAAAATAGTTCTTGTCCTTGAGTGTAATAATTTCCAAATTAAATTTTTATTTCTAAGCTTATGGATATTAGCTTTACAATGTTGAAGTAATATGTTCACAATCATATATTTTAAACTCTTTAAGAAATTTGAGTAATTGGTACAGTTTATTGAAATATCTATCCCCAAGCAGAAAAGTATGCTTCTGTTTTACTACTGAGGAAGTTTACCAACTGAACAGATTATACTTGTCCTGGTGACCAGGCTGGATAGTGAGTATTTCTGTGAATGCCACGGGAATGGACAGCCTCTGGGGACAGGGCAGTCTTTCTGCTCTAGACCTTGCTGCTGGCTGTTTTCACAGTCCCTCTTCCATTTGGAGCTATCTTACATCTGCTGTTTCTGCTGCTGCTGTCTCTGCTGCATTTTCAACCCCATTAATCTGGCTGTATGTCTGAGTATATTCACCTCTTAGGTTTCCAGAATCTCACAGCCACTAGATACAAATGCACACACAGGCCCCATGCACCAGCTGTCTATAAGTATGCTGCCTCTTTCAGTCTCCAGGTGTGCGTGAAGGCACTGTAGCTGCTGAATAACAACCTTTCATGTACTTGTACCCACTCCTATGCTCTTCCACTTCATTCAACTCTACATACAACACAGGTGGAGAGATGAGATGATTACGAATTTTAAGGCAACAAGAGCAGAACTTAAAACTAAGCATGGGGCATTGTCTGGGTTACTTTTCACTCATTGCTGGGACAAATACCCAACACCCAAAAGGAGGGAAGGAAAGCCTTATTTAGCTCACAGTTTGTGGAGGTTTCAGCCCATATTCTGCTGGCCCAAGGCTGAATGGAACAGGGCAGACAGCATTCAGTTCATGGCGGTGGAACAGCAACAAAATGGTGACAGAGGCCCCCAGCCAAACAGGGCAGCACAGCAAGGGCTCTAGTCTGTCTCTGTCTCTCTTTATTTTATTACATCAGGCTCTCTGCTTTAGCCTATCATCTCTGGTCACACCCATAGTCTCAACAATACTCAAACCATAATCTCAACAGTAGTAAAGCATGTTATCCCAGTGGATCATCATTCAAGTCTCAAACTCTAGAAGTCCCCCCCCCCCCGCATGATTGTATGATTGTATGAGACTTTGAGGGTCCAGGAGCAGAATGTTATGGTTCATGTCTAGTTGCCTCCACAAAGCCTCATGAAGTCATGTGGCAAGGACTTCTATAGATTGAGACTTGACTCACGAGTCACTGAGATTATGTGATTTAGTACTGATCTAGAGTTTGAGACTTGATCCATGATCCCTGGGATTATGTGTTTTAGGACTGATGGGATTATTGGTCTGAGTATAGCTGGGACTATGGATGTGGCCTAAGGCTGATATTCTGAGGCAGAGAGCCTGACTGGAATATAAAGAGCGACAGGGAGACAGACAAAATGCTGTTGCTCTCTGCTAACCTGCTTGTTTGGTTGGTTGCCTCTTGTCATTGTTGCTGTTCTGCCGCCATGAACTGTTGCTCTCTGCCATGTGCCACTCAGCCTTGGAGCCAGCCGAATATGGACTGAGACCTCCAGTAAGTGTCAGCTAAATAAACCTTTCCTGCCTTCATTTTGAGTGTCGGGTATTTGTCCCAGGAACAAGTAAAGGGTAACTAAGACAGGCATTCACAGGAAAGCAGCTATATGTGACTGAGTAGATTATATGCCATATGAAATGGGATCTGAATGTCACAATAAGAAATATGGTTTTTACGTAGGCATATAGAATACACATAGAATATGATTACAAAAATACTTGCAGATGAGCTGGATGAGGAATGCAGAAATGTTGCTCAGTGGATACAAAGTTTCAGAGAGACAGGCAGAATCATGATTAGAAAGATCTATCACTCAGCAAGATTCCTATGGATGATAACAATAGTGTATATCTCAGAATCACTGAAAGAGATTTTAAACTGAGGTGGCACATTTTTTTTTTTTTTTTACCAAAAGTTCTAAATATGTCAAGTAACAGGTGTGATAATTCACTTTAATTATTCATTCCTCAATGAAAATGTGTATCAAAGCATCATACTGCATTACACAAATATGTACAATTATTATTTCTCAATTAAATTTAAGTAAAAGAAGTATTTTCTTTTTCCTGAAAAACAAGGGGAATGATTAGAAGCAGAAAGCAAAAGAGTGGCATAAACGCATACCAATGTGCACAGTGTGAAAAATGGATATATTTATAAAAAGATAGCTCTAAGCAGCAGTTTCAACCTGTGGATTGCGACGCCATCCAGGGTCGAACAACAAAAACACAGGGGTCACCTAAAGCCATCGGAAAGCATAACTGTAGCAAAATTACAGTTTTGAAGTAGCCACCAAAATTATTTTTTGGTTCAGGGTCACCGCAACATGAGAAATTATATTGCGGGGTCACGGCATTAGAAAGGTTGAGAACCACTGCTGCTGCATCAGGTGTGTTATCCCAAAAGAGCAACGCATAGTGGCTCAACACAGTTCTTCCTGTGAAAAAGATCCTGTGTGGGTAAATGAAGAGATCCTTCGAGGGTTTTTTAACTGCTGTTCTTCCCCTGAAACTATGGCATAACCTATCCTGATCCTACCACTGCAAGCCTCATCCTGACCCTTTGAAGCCAGCTTTGTAACAACCCTGAGATCCCTGATTCCTCTTGTGGAACTCTATTCGACAACTATGCAGATCACAGAGTGGAGGATTTGCACATGTGTGATCTCCTTCTTTTCTGAGTGTTACATTACACCAGAGTAGGTGGAATAACTAACGGTTCATGAACACCAAAACAATTCTTGCTCTTAGCAGGTGAGACCAGTAGGGCCTAAACTGTAAGAGATATAACAGGAGGAAAGCTGACTATAGAAGACTCCATAGTTGTGAAATGTTTAGATTCATTAAGCTTCTTTGTCTTGCAACAAATCAAAGAATTCCTTTCAATGTCATATTCTTTAATTCTTCTTGTACTTTTCTTAATTACCTGCAGAAGTTCAATGTAGCAGCTTTAAATCTTCAATATGAATAAGAATTTCTTGGAGAAATTTGTTCAAGTGATAAATTCCTAGCCTCCCAGCAGAAACACTGATTGTATAGACCAGCAGAAAGGAGCCGAGAATATGAATGTTCAACAAGCTTCTCCAGCTGATTTGGTGTCATTAGGCCAAGGACCATGCTTTAAAAGGTTGCCTTAGGTTTCAGTATGTGAACTGAAATTTCTCTTTATGAGAAAACCACATGATGTTAAATATATCCAATATATTCTAGGAAGTCTCTGATGCTCTGAGTCCAAGAAAAAGTTCATCACCATTAAAAATATTATTTGCTTTTGATGCTTCAAAAATAAAGATGGAGCTTCAAGATAGAAAATAATTAATTCTACAGATGTTTTACTTGTATAATTTAGTCGAACATTTTATCAGGTAGAAAACTCTAAGAGTTATTAGGTTAAATAATCATTTTATTTTAATTTATGTTTTCCTTCATGGATATAGTAAGGAATAATTTACATATTTAATATATTTTTGTGTACATGTATATATAAATGTAAAAAAAAATCACAGAAATGAGAACTCTAAATAAGATACAAATACTTAAACATTTTTTACTTGATAAAACTGAATTTGTTACATTTAAAAGATTCCCCAAATTCTTAGAAATACATTTCTAGGGCTAGGCATATAGGTCAGTGGCATAAGTGCCTGCCTGGCAAGCTCAAGTTCCTGAGTTTTATTCTCAGTACAAATAAGTAAGTAAGTAAGTAAATAAATAAATAAATAAATAAATAAATAAATATAAATAAGTAAATAAACAAACATATATTAATACATTCCTGAAACTATTATGAATGAAATTATGTGATAGAGAGGGTTTATCTCCAGATAATTTGGAAATAGTTAAACAGACAAACAAAAGAAAGTTGGATTTGTGTTCTTTATTATCAACATTATGTGATGATGTGCTCATAAGATTTACTTCTGTTATTTTCCCAATTCTGTGTGGATTTTTCTTTTCTTTCTTTCTTTCTTTCCTTCTTTCTTTCTTTCTTTCTTTCTTTCATTTTCTATTTTTAGGGCAGGAGTTATAGGGTCTTCAGGGTCTCACTACTACTTTGGACTCCTAGTGATCCTCCTATTGATAGTTTCCCAACAGCTGGGATTACAGGCGTGCACGACCATGTCCACTCTCAATTGCTATCTTAGCATGCCCTGGGGGAGGGGCCTGCATGGCAGGCCTGGGGATCAAACCTCTGAGCCTTGTGCCTCCTTGGAGGCACTTTAATCTTCTGTGCAATTGGGCTGGCCCTGGATTTTTAATTTTCAAAATTAAAAAATAGCAGCCTGGCCGTGGTGGCACACACCTGTAGTCCCAGTACTTGAGAGGCTGAAGCAGGAGTATCGGTGCAAATTCGAGACCAGATGGGCTACAAAAGTGAGCTCAAGGCCAGCCTGAACTGCATACCAAGACGCCATCTCAAAAAGACAAAAAACAGTATGAAAATGAAGAAAGTTTGACATATATATATATATATATATATATATATATATATATATATGCATCAATGGAAGTAATATTTCCACTGAGATTCTAAACTACTGACAATCTTTTGAAGATCGCTCTAAATGTAAATGACACAATTCATAAAGATTATAAAATTTGTTTTTTTCATATTTGTCATTTTCCATCTATGTAAATCAATTAATTTGTTATATCAAACAGCTTTATCTAGCCACCTTATTGTTAAGAAGTACAAGGAAATATTTAATGGGATATATGACATATATGAAAAGCCTTATTAAAATTCACACCATCATATATATCAGTAATGTTTCTAGAACACATCTCTAGTTATAAGTACTCTAGCAACATAAAAACTAATTATTTCAAAACTCATGTCAGAATCAACACAAATGGGATTGATTCTTTATTATCAATGACCAAGTACACTATTACATATCATAAACTTTAAGTACATTCCTAGAAACCAGGGAATGGCAAAAGTAATCATTAAGAAAATATGGTTTTGGGCAACCACTTCTTCATTTTGTTTTAACTTGGCTGAAATCTTTATATGTGTGTTATAATGATTCAGCATGGGTTTTAAAAACAATTTTTAAATTGTACCTGAATTTGTGAGATCCTCTCAAAGTATGAAAAGGCATATATAAAAAATAATTACACTATTTTCTATATACATATGTAGCTTTCTCTTCATCTCTCTATATAACATGATAAAAAAAACCATTGTTAAGATACCAAAATGATGGGGTGGACAAGATGGTCCAGTGGTCTAAAGTGCCTGTTTAGGAAACCTTAGGCAACCACAGAGACTGTGGTTTGATCCTTAGCATCACATGCAGCATCAACCCCACCCCTAGGGCAGGCTTAGCCGGCCATAAAAAAAAAAAAAATAATAATAAATAAAATAAAAGATACCAAAATGAGCTAGTACGTAAATAGCTATCACAACAGGTAACAAAATTATCTGATATTTTGTGTCACTAGTGAACTTGAGAAGACTAGAAATATTCCAGAAATTTAGTGCTTTTTTTAATTACTGAGCATTTCAAACTACACTACATAGAAGGGTATTAATATATTAGTTAATTAATATTTTATATTCATTAACTCAGGAACATGCCTGAAATCAGAACTATGTTCATTCTATCTGTAAGCACTTCATTAAAATTTACTTGACTACAGATCTGAAAGTTGGTTTTTCCAAAAGAAGACATCAATAGACAACTAACAGGTATAACATTAGTCAATATTACTAAATATCAAGGAAATGAAAAGAAAAACTTTATATCTTGTTGGATGGCTATTGTTTAAAAGGCTGTGAAGAAAAGGTAACACACTGTTGATGTAAGAGACTGGGCCAAGGAGTAACTGAATAAACAGTAAGAAATTTAGATTAGGGAAACACGTTGTATCTACTAGCCATAGTCCCTCCCATCCTACCCACATACTGCCTGGCCTTAAGACAGCTCCTTGCGTAAACTTCTTTTCTCTTACACTGATCAATAATAAAATCCAGAGTGTTCTTTGCTGGAAGCCCTTAGTTGTGGCAGCTCCTCTGGGCCCCTAATGAATAAATTAAGTGTCATCTCCAAGCAATTTTTTATTTGCTATGCAGCCACAGACACATATAGTGACAAGATATTCCCTGTGTAAGGGTCCAAAACATGAAGCAGGAGGCACAGGCAGACACAGAATAACCTGGAACATCTCTGCCAGGTCACAGCTTGGAACTCATCTCTAAATGATCTTTCATCATGGTCACACTCAGTGCAGAATTATAACTGATGATATGAAAGTTTCCAAGAATACTTAAAGCCGGGCGTGGTGGCTCACGCCTGTAATCCCAGCACTCGGGAGGCTGAGGCAGGAGGATGGGTGCGAGTTCGAGACCAGCCTGGGCTACGAAAGTGAGCTCAAGGCCAGCCTGAACTGCATAGCGAGACCCTGTCTCAAAAACAAACAAACAAAAAAACCAAAAAAACCAAGAATACTTAAAAACTATACTTCATGTGATCCAACAACCCTTGTTATAGACAACTATGTTAGTAAGCTTTGCATTGACATGACCAAATACCAGAGAAAACAACCAAAGAAGGGAGACTTATTTGGGATTAATGATTTCACAGGTTTCAGTCCATGATGGTATGGCTCCGCTTTTGGAGGCTAAGAGTGAGATGGTATATTGTGACCTCAGCTCATGGTGGAACGATGTTGCTCACTTCATGGCACTGAGAAGCAGAGGGGGCAAGAACAAGAGTAAGTAGTGAGGGACAGGACCAGGTTCAAAATAGGCTGACTTCTAATGACTTAAGACTTATTTCTCCCACTAAGCCAGACTTCCTAATATAGCCCATGGAGCCATAAACACATGCATGAGCTAAGCGATTGATCAGGAGAGCTCACAGTTACCTCCCTCAGCCCCATCTATGAACAATTCCACAATCAAGATCAGCACCCCCAATGTGTGAGTCTTTGTAGGACACTTCATATCAGCAGTATTCTATCCTCAGTCCTCAAAGTCTCATGTCAGTCTCATTATGCAAAATAAGAGTTCCCAAATCTCTAAAGCTTCATCATTGCTCAAAAATTCAAGTCTGAGTTAAGGTCTCCTCGAACCTTGGACACTCAAGGTAAGTATTAGCTGTGAGTTGATATAAAATTTTTAAATAGCAAGGTTTGTACTTCCAGCATATAATGATAGAGTAAATATCCCCATGAAACAAAAGGACCACATAAATGAGAGCCAGGACCAGTAGAAAAAAAAAAAAAAAATCAATCTTGTGGCTGTCTGCATGGCACATGGAAAACCTACTGGTAGTAGAATATGAGTTTCCACAATTCTGAAGAAGTCCCAACCGTATAGGTTTGGTTTCAGCCCATGGGGCTCTCTTGGCCTGGCTGTATAGATTTCCTTGATGGATATTCCTCATTTCCAGCATCTTTAAATTTGTGGATTTCTACTGCATCTTTGGTTCCACTTTGAAAATTTCCCATATCACCCTCTGCAGGGACTGTGACCTGTTATACATTTCATGGTCTCCTAGCCTTTCTTTTAAAATCTGGGTGAAAATCTCCATGACACCATAGTCCTGAATTCTGAATGCCTAATATGTCAGCATTATGTAAATGATGTCATGGTTGGACTTCTGTCTAGGAAATAACCAGACTAACTTGGAAAAAGGTTGAAGTAATCTCTGATTTCCTAGATGACTGAAATGAATCCTAGAACAGCTTTCTAAAGAGAACTACATGTGTATTGTACCTTGAGCCCCTCAGCCAATTCTATCAAAGCATAGGAAATGAATTCATTGTTTAAAAGTGTTATCTACACTAGCATGTTGATTACAGCCTTCCTTGCGACAGACATGATAAGAAAATACCATCAGGGTTCATTTTGTATTAGCATATAAAGAAAATATGGATTATATTTTCAGTGCAATGTTATTCACCCTTTAAGAAAGAAACTTGGCCATATTCATTAGCAGAGAAATACCTGCATGCCATTATGTGACATAGGCCAGATTCTGGAAGAAAACTACTGCATTAACTGATTGGTGGATTTGTAAAATGCTAGGTACATGTAAACAAATAATAATATGGCTGTCACCAGGAATGGTGAATAGGGAGATGAAGTCATATTGGTCACAGAATTATCTAAAGTCCTAAAGAACAGCAGACTATCATTGGAGACTATAGTCTATGTGTAGACTAGAGTTAATAACATAGTATGATATACTAAAACTTCTCTGTCAGTCAACTTATCACAAACATACAGAAAAGTATATTTTATTTGTAAACATGTAAATAGGCGGCATGTTAATTTGTCTGGTTAATTACTTTATAATGTGAATATGTATTTATCCATATACTTTGCATTATACATCTGAATTATAATTTTATTTTTTTAAAGGTGAACCTTTCAGGTTTTCCTTGAAATAAACTGTTTTATCATCACTTAGAGGGACAATTCTATGAGCAGAAAGGAATTCCTTCTAGTCATATTCCCAAATGTGAGAGAAATCAAATGTACCACACCCATGTACAATTTAAGTTAATGATTTAGTATCACTCATATTGTGTTTTATTGACCACATTTTATTTAATTAAGAACCAACACTGGACTTTGTAATTATTAGTAAAGAAAAATAGCATCACAACATAAAGTAATATCATGGTGAATATAATGCATTATAGTGATCACTTTTAATTTTATGCAAAACTCCAACAACCAGCCACAGAAAATTAGGGAAATGGCAGCTCTGAATTGAATATTTTTGTCATATCAGAAGAAGTTCTAGTGTAGCATTTAATGCAACCACGTTAAGATGTCATCACTCCTTCACTCCTTCCTCATTCTTCTTAAGATGTTGTCACTCCTTGATTAAGGCCTGCTGTGCCCGAGGCACACTGAGTCTGATGGGAAACAGGTGGATCACTGTGAATCAGATCTACTATTGATTGAGACCCTAAATATCATGTGGAACCTTCCTTGAAATACAATCAATCAATCAATCAATCAATAATTTCACTCCTTCAATCCTTAAATAAACCTTGCCATGGCATTGTGGCTGTCATGGAAACCAAGAAGGTATTTAAGCAGAAACAAAACAGAAAATGAGACTGGCTGTGTTTCTCATCTGTAATGATCAGAGAAGTTCATTGGACATTGAATGGACATGTAAGATCTGCAACCTGGGAAGGGTCCAATGGCTAGCTTTAATGATAAACTCTGCCTTTTGCTAATCTTTGTTCTGATGTGGAAATAATCCCATTATTTCATATGGGGGCCCCAGCAAGATTTCCATAGGCAAGACTCTCATGATGAGTCCCCCTCCCCCGCCACACACACCCCACGCCTCCCCAGCCTCCATGCCTGCAAGCTGCTTCTGGATACTTTTGGTGCCACAGCTGATTCAGCTAGCTACCCGGGGGTGGCTGAAGGCTGGAAGCCAAGGCTGCTGCTAAAGGAACAAACAGAGTCACACTTTCTGACCAGGTAAACCTAATTGGCTTTTATTCACTTTTTGATCTCTAGTGAGACTGGTTTTTGGGCCCTAGCATCTAGAAGTGGGTAGCAATTTATTTTCACCCATTCTCCCAGATGAGAAAACCTGGGATTTTAGTTGTTAGTTGTCTCAACAAAAGAGAATCTGGGCGAGAACACATTGCTGCATGTGCTTTGATTTAAAGCACCCTAGAGTTCAAATTGGTACAGGAAAGGTTGGAGAGGACCACATTTTTTCCCAGGATATTGTTGGCTATTTGTCTGAGCAGCTTATTTTATGTTTTCCCCATGTGCCCACTTTCTCTGATGTGCCCTGCCCTAAGATTACAAGTGAATCCATAGTCTGGGTTGGGTGAGTTGTAATTGTCCTGCTCCTCCTGCCACATGAAGCAGTCTATTTGGAAATCTGGAAGAACTCAGACCCTGCTCAGTTGCTTCATACTGTTATAATTTCTACTATTGCACGAAATTATGTTAGTCCTGGACTTTTGATCTTTGTGTGGATTGAGCAGGACTGCATTTGTGATTTCTCTTATGGGGATTTCTGTTATGAATGCTGACAACAAACCAACAGTTGTGAAATATATTATCCAGAACTTTGATAAATTTAAAGGTGAATATGGGATAAAAACACAAAATAAGAGTTTACCATGCTATGTAAATACGAATTACCTTCCATTGTAATAGTCTTGCTGGATGAGGGAAGGATCAATCTTCATAGAGCCATGAGTACGGGAGGTAGTATCTGGGAAGCTGGGACACCCAGGCCAGTTCCTGTATATTGACTCATGGCTCTGTGAGATTTGAATGTGGCCTCAATAGCTGAGGTTATGTGCATGTGTAATCTCTGACCATGTACTAATTATAACAGAAAGTCTTTAGGATTCAAGCTCCCTGTTCTGCCATCAGCCCTTCTTCAGGACTCACATTTAACTCTTAAGACTGTACAGGCCATTAACCATGCTTCTCTACTGCAAACGTCATTGAAGCCTCCAAATCATGATTGGGTGGAGACCATGGAAGCTGTGTATTCCATGAGACCTGACCTACAGGGCGTGCCCCTTCAAGACTCCAATCTCATCCTGTTCTCAGACGGAAGCAGTTTGGTAATAGTCGGGGTACAGAGGGCAGGAGGAGCAGTCACGACAGTAGCATGTAGAGTACAGTTGGGAACACCATCTTCTGGTATACCATCCTAAAAAGCCAAAATGATTGTGCTTACCTGGACCTTGGATCTGGGGAAAAACAAGAGGTAAAACATTTTCATGGGCTCCCAGTATGTGCTTGCCACTTTACATGCACATGGCACCATCACTGGTAAAGAGGTCTTCTAACTGGAGGAGGAAAGGACATTAAAAACTCACAGGAGATATTAAACTTGCTATAAGCAGGAAGGCAGCCCACTCAGGGGGCAGTAATGCACTGTCTCAGATATCAAAAAGAAAACTCCATCCAGGCCAGAGACAAGAGGGCTGCTGATTTGGCAGCAAAAGAAATGGCTGTGGGAGATTTGCTGCAGGAAACATGCGTTAATGGTAGCACCACTCCTTCAGCCACTGAACTAGTCTGAGACTGAATTAGCATGGGTCAACTCAGAAAGAGTATCAGAAAGAAATAGATGGCAAATTCTAGCAGTAGAAAGTGTTCCTACCTGAGCACATGGAACATCTTTTGATTCAGAAGCTGTACAATAAAACCCTTCTGGGCAACACAACTAAAGTGGAATTGCATGGTCACTATTTTTATATATCCACACTTTGGACCCTGGACCCTGTGTGCCTCAGTGGCTAATAAATGTGTGACTTGTGCTGATGACAACCCAGTTCTTACCAAAAGTATGAACCAGGCATCCGCTTACAGGTAATCCTCTCTTTCAAAGAGACTGAGGCAGATACAAAATGTATTTGTTGATGCCTGTTTGTACTTTATTGGGAACGTGTAGAGGTCATGGCACCCTGAACTGAGATCACTAGAGAGGTGATAAAAACAGATATGAAACAGAGAATATCTAAATCACTGGTAATAAAACCCAAGTGAGGGTGGAGGAATTATTGAGAATAGGAAATGAAAGATTTACACTGAAACTTTGAGACCTACATTTTGTAATTCACCCAGTTCATTTTGATGCTGGCAGCTGTATCCTTATTCTCTAGGTAGAAAACTGAGGGACGGTTCTCCTAAGAACTTAATGAGCCCAAGAGACAGTGTCTACATCCAGCGTATGTAGCAATTTCCCTAGGAAACAGCCCATCTAGGACATTTTAATATGAACTGCAATAGAGAACCAAGCCCCTAAACTTCATGAGAACGTTTCATAACATTTTTAGTGTTCCCTTCTTAACTATAAGCAGACAACTAACATTTACACGATGTCTTTGTGCATATCTTAATAAAGAACAGAGGGTGAAACAAAGAAAGCAGTGTGGCAAAATAAACCATTCTGGGCAAATAAACTAGAAAGATATTTGAAAAGCAATATTTTCCAGGAGAAAAAAATACTGCAAGGTATGATAAAAGAATAATCATAAAGTGAAAGGATAATTAGCAAGTTTATTACACTATAGAAAAAAACAAACAAAATGATGAGCAAACATCCTAGAAGAAAAAGCTAAGAAAATCTCTCACAGGGTGGAGCACAACACCTACAAAATGGAGCTGGAGAGGGTTAAAAAAAAAAAAAAAGCCAGATACACTTACATACACACAGACATACACATACCCCTGCAAACACAGACAAAATACAAACACTCATACAGATAGACAGACTGAGAATAAGGGAAAGATAGTATGCAAGGGGCCTGGCAGGATGGCTCAATGGTCTAAAGCGCCTGCTTAGGAAAGCTTAGGCGGTTGCAAGTAAGAGGACTGTTAAGCACAGTGCAAATGGTGTATGCTTGTAATTCAAACTGAGTCTGAGGTAGGGGGAACCAGAGATTAAGAATGGCCTGGGAAACTTAATGAGATTCCCTCTCCAAATGAACAATCAAATGAATTAACATAAATAATAAGAATTTCAGAAAAAACAGATTAAATGCAATATTGGATCTTTTGCTGGGTGAGGTGGCACACTCCTCTAATCCCAGCACTTGGGAGGCTGAGGCAGGAGGATCAGTGTGATCTTGAGACCAGCCTGAGCTACAGAAGTGAGCTCAAGGCCAGCCTGAAGTGCATAGCGACACCCTGTCTCAAAAAGACAAACAAACAAATAAACAAATAAAACCAATATTGGATCATTCAGTTAAATAATCTAGGACCAGAATGTATGAATTCCTAAGATGCCAGCCCACCAAATGGCTCATAGATTTGTTGAGGACAGATTTAAACACTGAATATCATCCCACATCTGCGTGATATTGAGGAAAACAAACTTCTGGGGGAAAGAAAGAGAAAGCATGTCACAAACAACAGATCAGAAAGAAAACTGCTTCGGCTTGTGAAGCAAAGCAGCATTTTTAAATTTACAAAGACATCGTGTAAATTCTAAAATTTGATCTAAAATTCGATTTTCACCTAAACCAATGACCAAATGTAAGCAGAGAATGAAGACTTTTCCAAACATGAAGCTTTCAGAAAAGCAGTTCTTTCTTGAATTATTTTTTTAATAAAGATATCAGAAGATTTAATCTACCAATGATAAAAACGTATGTTAAAAAAGAGTAAAGCATGGTTTGTAAGCAACAGAGTTCTGACAAGCACGTAGGACTAAGCTGATACTAAAGCAAAACAATTGAGACAGGCTTGGAAAATAAATTATTTTCTAATCCCTAGAAAACTAGACAGACAAAGCAAGGGAAAGCAAATAGAGAAAGTGCAAAGCTAATAATCTGGAATGAAATGTGGACTGACACAAACAAACAAACAAGGAAATCAACCTGATGGAATCTTACTTCTCTATTTTTAGAAAAATGGAACTTGAAGACTTAATCTTTATTTAATATATTTTCCTCTTCACACATATAATATACATGACTACATTGCTTGATATGCTTTTAGCCAAATGTAAGATTATGAGATCAGATATTTTTTATATAATTTAAAATTTACAAATAGCACTTGCTATTTACCACACGTAAAATATTACTTAATTTTGATGCACAAAATAATAGTGATTAATATATTCCACTTTACTTGTGGGTATAATTACCTTTTCATCTTCCACTTCAATATAAAAAATATTTACAGTAAATGATAAAAGACTACCAACAAGTCCATCAAAGCAATACATAATCACTGTAGAGTAAGCAATCCACATTTTGGGAGGTCAAAGTCTGACACAGGTATGCTTCATAAGCAAGACCACCCTACATATTTGGTTGCAAAGTAATATCAGAAAATATCAACCCAGATTCTCTATATTAACAAATAATAAAAATGTGATTTCCCATCAATTCAGCAGAAGCATACACGACAGCTTTTGCTGAATGAATGAGGTATGCCAAATGTTCCACTTAAAATCTGTTAATACCTTATAGATAATGACTATATACTTATGGAAACACATCTGGTAAGATGCCTCAGCAGTCCAAAGCACAATTGCAGGGACCGTGGTTCAATCCCCAGCATCACATGCTGTGCCTACCTCACCCCCAGGGCCAGTTGAGCAGGCCATAAAAAAAAAAAAAAAAAAAAAAACTGATGACAACATATTTATATTTCTTATGAAGAGATCACATTTACTTAAATTATTCTCCAACTGTAAATTTATGCTGAGCTGTGGTGAAAACAGAGTATTTTATTTGGACATTTTATATGAGAGAGAGGAAGATAAAGACAGAAGAGGAGAATCAGTATCAATTCATTTTATCACAGTATTTTTTTTCTCTTGTTAATCTCCTTCCAATCTTTTTTTTTTTTTCCTTCCAATCTTTTGAACACAAAAATTTTCACTAACTTTTTATTTGAGTTTTTCAGATCCATAATCTGAAAAATGTATATAGCATTTGAACATCTTTTACATTTTAATGACATGCACTATTGCTTAAAAAAAAAAAAAAAAAAAAAAAAAAACCAGCACAGAGACAGAAAAGTTTAGACAGAATACCTAAGAGGCAGGGTAGCCTAATTTTTCTTTCAAGGTGAGAATGAAGTCAAAAAAGGAAATGTCCAAATTTTTTATTTTATTTTATTTTATTTTTTGAATAGAATATTTATTGGCAAAGAAAGCTTCTGTCCAAGAGGGGAACAGAAAAGGAACCCTAGTGGGTTGCCTTTGGAAATTGTCTTTCTTTAGGGGTCTTATAGGGCAAAACCATGTGATAAGGCAGACCCAAGGTGAAAGTAGAGGAACTTCCTTAGGTGGTCATGAGGTGGGACAAAATTATGGTCAACCAATAAGATTACAAGAATCATTGTTCAGGTAAAATTGATTAAACTGGAAGAAAATTGGGAAGCAAGTCACTTAGCAAGTGGGCATGAATACTCAATAAGGGTTCTTTTTGTTGGGGTTGAGTTTCTGACTTGTTTAGGCTCTTTTAGGGCAAAAGGTGCTCATTTAGAATATCAATCCCTGATACTTAACTTTAAGTGGGTGGGCGGCTGCATTTCTTTACTCTTTTGTTTCAAGGTCTGGCCCATAGGTGGGGAGCCTGTCTTTTGCAAAGCTGTATAGTTGAGTTGCTTTCCATATTGCCCTTGAGAGCCTGGCCCTATCTGACTGCCTATAATATTTCTATCTAATTTGGCTGCCTACAACATCCTCCTCCTCCCCAAAGTTCAAATTCTTAGTGAAATGTTCAGGACACAAATGAATAAAAGCTTGCTCAAATTTGGAAGGGAACAGAATAACAGGATTTTTTTATGGCTAAAACTTGGGAACAATCCAAATGCCTAACAACTGAGGAATGGATAAAAAGACAGTAATTTTATACAATGGTGTATTACTAGGCTATAAAAGAAAAATAAAGTGAGGCTTTTATAGGTAAATGCATGCAACTAGAGACCATGCTCATTAGAGAAATAAATGATACCGGCATGTGTAAACATTGCATTGTCACATAGTGAAAGAGACTCAAGCAGTAAATAAAATTCAAGGGGCCTGGTGGGATGGCTCAGTGGCCTAAAGCGCCTGTTTGGGAAAGCTTGGGCAGCTTCAGGGACCGCAGTTCAATCCCCGGCACCACATGCTGCGCCAGCCCTGCCCTCGGGGTGGGCTGAGCCGGCCATGAAAATGAGTGAATAAACAAAGGTTCTGAAACAATAAATAAATAAAATAAAATTTAAAAAAAAGTAAATAAAATTCAAAAGGTCCAACAGATATTATGAAAGGGAAGACACTATTCTAAAGGAAACAACAATTGGAATGAGGGAAAGGAGAAAAGAAAGGACGGGAAAAATGTATACACGTGCACCAGATAGCTAAGATCATTATACTTTTAATTTCTATTGGTTTACTGAAAAGAACAGTCAATGTTTAATTGTTTGATCAATTTATAGGCCTATAGCTGGAAATCTGAACAACTACTTTGAAGATAACAGTATGTAATATAACAACCATTGTTGATTTCCTGTCATTTTGTTTTGAAATTCTGTATTTTTTACTTTTATTTTTTATTGTTTAAAATTTTAAGACAGGATTTACTAATTTACAACATTTTTTTAAAATTGAACTATCACTTGCCAAAACTTCAGCTAATCTTTTGTAAAAATGGGAGGTGGATTTCTAGAAATTTATGTCCGGTGTGCAAAATGAGACACAGAAGAGTAATCACAGTAGGACTAGGTCTGTGTGAGATCAAAGGTGGGAGAAACCCACAGTGCACTTTCTTGGACTGGAGTGGAAATGAGGGTAAACCAAGAACATGAGGAAAAGTTATGAGTATAGCCTGATGGTATGATTTTGGATTGTACTGTAGTTTGATTTTATAAGTAGGCATTTTTCAAAAAGTCAGCAAATTTTCACTTAAAAATTAATATTATCAGTGCATTTGTTTTTCAACAGTATAGAAAATATTGAACTCTAATCACTGAAAACTCGTGTATTCAGAAAGAAATGCAGTATTAATATCTGTGACTTTGCCTATTCTTATTTCTTTTAGAATTTGAAATAATATCAAAGATGTTTCACATATTTTTTGTTTCATAAATATACTACAAAGTATAAAAGATGAGAACATGTGCTCCAACTTAATAATGTAGGATCACAGACAAATACTTTTAGTTACCTGTACCTTATTCTATTCTAGCATAAAACAGCAGCAATACCTCTACCAATCAGTATATTTTAGATTGAAAAACATAAGCTTAAATGGCCACAGATTACATATTTTAGAAGAGTAACTAACAATGATAATAAATAGTAGAACACCAGTGATAGCTAAAACAAACTTTTCATTGTTTATCTTGTGAGGGCCAACCCCACAGGTTGAGCATTTAAGTACTTTGAGAAGCTCTACATAGTTTTATCTGTTTAATCATCTTCTGTTGACATCAAACACCTGCTACATACTCTCCATTTCTATTCAGGCAGACGCTTGTGCCACTGAACTATCTCCTTGGCCCTACATTCTCCATTTCTAAAAAAAAATAATACTCCAAGTAATAATAGCTTTAACCCATGTGATAAAAATATCTTGAATAATAAAAAAGTCCAGGGCTGCAAGGATAGCTCAGCTCTCTAAGCACCTGTCTAGGCAAGGACAAGGACCTGAGTTTGATCCCTGGTTCCACATGCTACTCCAGTCCCGCCTTGGGCACATTGACTGGCCACTAAGATCAAGCTGGTGGCACAAACTTGTAAGTCTAGAGATGGAGAGACTGAAATAGGAGGATCGCTATGAGTTCCAGCTACATAGCAAGACACTGTACCAAACACATAAAATTTTTTAAAGGTCCAAATTTAAAATATATGTGTCTTGCCTTATTTGGAAATTAACCTAAATGATATGTCTTCTACTGCTTATAGGACTAAGGTGCAAGATCAAAATAAATTGAAATTAATGTGATCTCTTAAGTTCAAATATTTCATTTTGGTTGTTTTCACATTATAATTGAAGAAATGTCATATTCAACTTTCAAAAAAAATCAATCTTATCTTTTTATTAAGGCAGGGAAAAGAAAATTTAATTCTGAACAGAATAATAATTCATTATGTAGACTCACACCTTAAAAATAATTATTACCATTAGCAATTTTTAAAACAAAATGTTTAAGTGCTTTAAATCATTCTTCTTTGTATGTAACTGAAGTGTGAACATTTTGGGGGAGATTATAGTGACTTCTCTGTTTTCACCCTATTTATTAGGAAGAATGCAATCTGGTATGTCTTGTCATTTTTCTGAAATTATACTTTTGGTTTACTCAATCAAGTTGAGCTGCTTGATAAAGCTACACCAGACATCCCAAAGCCTTTGCACTGCCGTTTAAATCCACAGAGAGCTCCAATTATTTGCCTGTCTTGGGTGTTTCTCTTGGTAAATGCAGACCAGTATTAGGAATTCTCTCATTCTGCTGGAGAAAATGAACGGGCCATTCTGTATGCCGATATAATAAAGACTTCTATCACAAAGAATAAACAAGTAAATGAGTGGCAATAAACTTAATTTGCACATTAGATATGCTTTTCCAAGTTCCGACATTTCAGTTGAAAATAATGCTGAAGCAATGAGGCCTATAATTGAACATCCAAAACTTCTCCAGTGGGGAAACAAAAACAAATGTTGCCTGCAAACAAGATCATTTTTATAGCTGGCTGTTGCTTTGCTTTTTAATAATTTTCCAAATGCCAGATCAAATATTTTCCCCTTTTATTTGATTTTCATATACCTCTTAGTGTATGTATTCAATGCAATTTTCATCGAATTGCTCCGGAGTACAAACCCTCAAATTCTTCCTTTCGATTTTCTGAGCTTGTAGAACACGTCCTCAAATTACACTGGGCTCCTTGTGAGGATCTGGCAAGGCTGCTGCCTGCTAATTGCACTTGCAACATCGGAATGGAAAATTGCCTTGTCCTGCTGCATTAGTGATGTAGACGTGCAGTGCAGATAACTTCGAAATCCTCTTAACACAGATAAGCCATATCAGCTAAAAACTAAGCTGGCAAATATCTTACTCTTGTAACTATTATCTTTTTACATGTTATCTAACAACAGCATTTCTTGCATGACTGAAGGTGATAAGTAAATTCAAAGAGAGATGACTGCTTTATCAGCTTCAGCAAAATTTCCCATTTGCTCCTTACCACTCTAGTACAGTTATGGTCACTGTATGTTGAGTTTGTCTTGAAAATTAAAATTCTATTTGTCTCTGTAATGATAATCAGATGAACATTATTCAGGGGAACTAGACAATCATGTGTTGAAAAGAGCATCATGTGCACATACTCAATTATTAAGTAATCTGAACAACAAGGAAGTGGGTGAAGCAATAAGCACTATTATAGTCCCGACAAAAGCTTCAAGTTTGAGGTTATAAAATAGTAATTTCTTAGCAGTGATACTTGCAGCATTTCAGCATAAAAGGGAATTAGGGATAGCAGTTTAATTAAGAAGTTGTGCACTGTAGAATACAAGATAAATAAATAAAGCCATCTCTATAAATGTTTTATACATACTGTACACAATAGTTATCCTATTTATTTATATATTTGAATAATTAAGTACACACCTGTTTGTATTGTATAGAGAGGCTCTTGACAATGGCAAAAAGCGAAAGAGCCAACATCCTTTAAATAGAATTTGTGTATTTCATGTTGTTTAAAATACAACTAACACAGGGGCTGGTGACATAGCTCAGTGGTCTAAAGCGCCTGCTTAGGAAAGCTTAGGCAAACACAGGGATAACAATTTGATCCCTGGCACCACATGCTGTGCCAGCCCCATCCCCAGGTCAGGCTGAGCCAGCCATAACATGCATAAATAAAGTTTAAAATACAACACGAATTTCCTTTCCATGTTTAAATATAAATGAGTGAAAATAACTTCATACAATGTATATGGACAACACTTATGTTAACAAGGATCCTTTGGCTTAAGTAAAGAAATGTATAACACAAGGGCTGGCCCTTTAGCTCAGCAGATTAAAGCACCTGTTTAGGCAGACACAGCTCCCGGGCTTCAATCCCGGGCCTGCTGCAGCAGCCCCACCCCAGGGGTGCACTGAGATGGCGACTGAGACTTGGCTTGGTGGTGCACACCTATAATCCAGTACTTGGGAGGCTGAATACAGGTAAATCACAATCAGTCTGACCTATGTAGTGAGACACTGTAGACCCTGTCCTAAAATTTAAAAAAAAATAGAAAAAAAAAAAATAAATGTATAACACAAAAACTTAGAATTAGGGAAGCAAAGGAACTTAAAAATCGTTTTCATACATGATTTTGTTTTGGTTAAACTGTTTCAAGAAACTGAAATTTCAAAAAATTAAAATGTTAGAATTTAGAGCAAAGCCAGGGTGGAATTTATCCTGGTCTGTTAAGGAGCATGATCATTCATTCACTCATTATGAGATTTGTGGTCCATCATTGGTTAAAGCAGACAGAAATTCCTATCCTTCTTACAGTTCTGTTCCCTAAGGAAGGGAAGAAAGAAAGTAATAAGCATAATAGAAAGGCAAATTATATAATTTAGTTGAAAATAAAAATCACTACTACAGAAGAAAGACATATGAAGATGACCAATAATATAGATTGAGATATTTTGTTTTAGCCTTTGCAGGAAATATTAAAATGAAGCCATATTTTATATATACAGATGTTTAAACCGAATAATGAAGTAATTCTCCTCCTTAAAAACGCGTTTGGTACAAGTTCTAACTATGTAGCTCAGACTGATCCTCCTATTTTCAGTCTTTTCAATGCTGGGATTACAGGCGTATGTCACTACACCCCAGCTCCACAGCCAGCTCAGTGTGTCTCCAGGAGCAGGGCTGGTGCAACGTGTGTTGCCTGGATCAAACCCTCCCTTGTGCCTGTGCTTAGTCTGCTGAGATATCTCACTGACCCTGTGTTTTTCCTCCTTGTAAAGAGAGACACTCCTTGGGGTGTCATTATGTACTTTATGAAACATTCTACAATGCTAATCAATTTATTTCCATTGTAAGGACGAGGAAGTTTTCTCATAGAAAGTACGGTAACATAACTAGGTCTTAAACATATGCTGTCCACAGAAAAGGCATAGTCTAACTTCTAGATTTTTCAGATATTTGTGTAAGTTTTCAATTTTTCTAACATCAATTCTTACTAAACAATTAGTAATGAGATTCCAAAGCACAATGAAATCTTTGAGTAAGAAAGATATAATCAGTTCAATATATATACACATATGTGTATGTGTGTGTGTGTGTGTGTGTGTGTGTGTGTGTGTGTATGTGTTTTGTTTGTGGCTCTCAGAGGGACAGTTGCTCACCATCATATTAGCAACAAAACAGTGGTATGATATTTGAATAATGCTAGTATAAGTAAGTGCTATTCTGTAACGTGATTTTTGTTGTCCTTCCTATTTCATATTTTAATGTCCCTGAAATTTTCCACATGGAAGAATTAACTAACAAATGTTTTGATATTCTACCATCTCTTAACTTGTTGCCATAATAAATAAATAGATACTCTCTACATCTTAATTTAAAAACTATAATGAATCTCATTTTGTTTTACACATGTGATTTCTTTCAATGTAAAAGGTTACACGTTTGTGTATGAATATTGCAGAAATAACCTGAAAAGGACCCTATTTCAAATAAAGCCATACAATATACTGGGAAACACCAAGTCCATCTCTGTCCTAAAAAACTGATGACAATGCAATCTAAAGGAAGTAATTTTTTTTCAACATGTGTCACACTGGTAGAATTTTGACACATCAAGTTTTGTCAGTCACATTTTCCCCGAGTGTTTCAGAGAATTTTCGACATGATGTAATATGCTTAAGACAAGTTGGCAGAAATATCTTCCAGGGATAAAGGTGGTGATTTATTTCCCACAAAACAGTTTAAAGAATGGCTGACATCTAGGAGCTAACTGCTTTTTATTCAATACATTTATTTTTAATAGAAATGATAAGAAAGCATCAATTACTAAATTTAAGCATTTTGCCTTAATTAGTCACTCAATCAGCTTTATCAAGACAGTAATTTTTGTCCATCTGGGAGGCACAAAATGATAGACACAACATGACTTCCACTAAACATACTAATTTTATGAGCTGAGATTCAATACAATAAAGTAACAAAAATGGAGCATAGACAATTCCTGTACTAATTATGTCCCTTGGTGATAAATGTAGGTACATTTGAATGATGTTAACTTAAGCCTTGAAAATACAGTAGGCAGTTTTATCATCCCAATTTACAGGAGTTTATCTGTGTACTCTGAAGGGAGTATAATAGCGACTCACATAGACAACTATGATTTTCTTTTTAATGTACAGGTTCTCACTTCACAAATGAGACCCATGGTGATCTGCCTGTGTTCAGCCTCCCAATCACTGGGATTACAGGTGTGCATCACCACACCCAGTCTCAATCTCTGTCTCAGTGCACCCTGGGGGTGGGGCTGGCAAGGCATGTTGTGTATCCAACCCTGGCTGCTGTGCTCTAAGTAAGTGCTTCAGTGGGCTGAACTATCTGGCCAGCTCTGACACTACGATTTTAATATTTTATCTTTAGAAGAAAATGACTGTGAGAGTAACTGCAAGAGACAGTGCTTCACTTCCTGTGTGTTTGCAGGTAAACTAATAATGAGCTGATTATGTGTTTGGTATCCATATATATATATATATATATAAAATATGATGTTTAAAATGAATGTTATATGTTATATATACTAATAATTCAGTTAATGAACTGAGACATTTTTTTCTTTCCCAACAATATGTGTTTGGCAAAATTTTGCCTCCATTTGTAAACTACATATTGGGTGACAAACACAACCATAGCCATCTTCCCTATTCAAGCAAAAATACAGTCATCTATACAAAATGAAAACTTCTGGATGAAGTTCAACTAAAATTACATTATGCAGTGACTTTATCGAAATGTTCATGACCCATTTACTAATGCATTTGTGAGCATCCAAATATACATGTTGTAGGTTTTCACTCTGCCAAGTTATACACAGCTTTCATTTTCAGCTGGCAAAGTATTAATGTCTACCACGGTGTGTTACTGACAAAGCATGTATCGCTTATTGAATATGGTAATGTTAACTGAATTTTTAAATAACTGACAAAATTAGATATTTTACACACAGCCTATGATGTAAGTTTGATGTTAATAATAGATGTCATGATACCCATGTTTTATTAAATGAAGAACAAATACAGAAAATAAAGTACCTTTCACAATAAGACTGCCAGTGTTCTTTGCAATGCCAAATTGATTTGTGGCTATACACGTGTAGAGTCCAGCATCTGATCTGGTAACGTTATGTATTTTGAGGCTTCCATCCTCCAAGAGAAACACTCTAAGAAGAAAATATAGAATCAATCCAAGTAAAGATATTATAGCTGCTTACTTTCCACTTCAAACATTACCAAATCTTGGGTATGTATGATAATATCAGTTTCTTACAAATGATCTACTAAACTTGACTTGCCATATTTCAGTGCTAGTACTTGACAGCATAATATCAACTTGATAAATAAATGAGAAAGTAACTATTTTGAACAGTGAACCACTGTTGAAAACTACACATAGTTTTGTTGACATACATACCAATTTTTACATTGTTTAATCTGAGGCCTTTTACGTATTATAGTATTTAATACTTTCAGCAACCAAAAATCAGGATTCTGGACTAAGATTTTTTTTTCAGGTATAGACAGTCAAAGCAGCCATGCACATAGTTACATGGCCAAAGGCTACACTTATAAGGCAGATACCTCAACCCAAAGGACCAAAGAGAGTGGAAACGTAAAAGATTCACAGATGAGGTGGAATTAATAGTCGTTTAGGCTGAATCCTTTCATTAGCATATTTTCAGTTCAAATATATAACACATTAATCTCCGTTTTATATTCTCTTCCCTGTTTTCTTTGTTGCTCTCCCCCGCCCTGATGACCTCTTCCAACCCTTTCAAAGAATCAAATGTTTGGTTCATTGATCCTTGGGATTTTTAAATTTCAATTTCATTAATTTCCTGTTTCTAATCTGTGTAGTTTATTTCTATTAGTTATGGACTTGTTTTGCTTTTTGCTTTTCTAGAGCCTTCAGATGTATCACTAAGTTATTTAAGATCACAATTATTTTACTGTGTGCATTTATAGGTATTGCCTTTGCTCTTAGAAATACTTTCACTATATCCCACAGGTTCTGATATCATCGTACTCATTTTCACACTACAGTGGAGAAATCTGAGAGACATTATCTAACTACATGTTAATATCACCAGTAATGGAACATTGTGACAAGAAACAAGAGCACTTATGTGGTATTTCCCCTAGAAATGTAAAAATGATAATAGACTATCAGATAGAACTAAGCTGAAGGAAATTACACAAAATAACCTGCACTCTTTAAACATGTTAAGGTCATAAAATAGAATAAACACAATATAAGCAGTAGGATTAAAATAGTTCAGTAGTACAGTAAATTACAGACAATAATTTGTTGCCACATTTGTGGACCTAAAATGAGAAAAATAAGCATCTCATAATGAATTACTGTGCAGTTTTCCTTCTTACTTTTGAAAACCAAAATACACAAAGGAGTGATATCTAAGAAATTGCAGTCCTTCATAAAAAGGTTACATTAATTTTTCTCTAAAACTCAAAAGTCGTCTAAAGTCAACATAACCTGTAATCAAGGAAAACCCCAGGATTGATTTTTGGAGGAAAAAGTCATCAAATGATGAGAAAAAAGAAACAATATGGAAAAAAATGAAAGCATTTGTCCAGGATTAAGCTACTTACACATGTATTGCCAATGTAGTTATCAGCTTTGTAAAAACGGAGCTGTACTAACAACAATGGGTAATTGAAATTTGACCAAAATGAGTGATGATACTTATTTATTTATTTATTTAATGTATTTATTTTTGTGGTACCAGGGATTAAACTCATGACCTTGTGCTTCCGAGGCAGGTGGTTATTCTACTGAGCTATTTCCCTAGCCCTTGAGTGGCCTGACACACTGATTTTCAATAACTATTATTTCGAAGGAGTGAAAGGGAAAACAATTTGCATGCGTATCACAACCATCAGATTAACAAAGCATTTTTGTTGCATTGCAAACATATCATTGTTGCTAATGTGTGTATAACATGAAATCTAGTTAATATAATTAATTACCCAATTTGAAACACAATCTCTGCCAACTACAATTTACATGAAACCAGCTTCTAATGCTGAACTTATTATTTATGAAGGATTTCAAATTCTATCAATTTGTGGAAAAGGCCACATCTGGGATTAAGGATGCTCCATAGCACATGATCAGACTTAAAAAACAAAAAATCTCAGGGTTTTTCCACAGCAGATATTTGATCTCTTATTTAATGTCTAACCTGTGCAGCTTAATAGATCCAAATTTACAGTAAGACTTGAATTGTTCTGATATTGAAACAGAAACAAAAGTATTCTAGTGTATAGTAAACTGAACAAATACTTTATTGGACTTAATTATCAGATGTCAGTGTGAGAAACGCTAATTATAATACATCTGCAACTGTGGTGAACACTTTTTCCAGCAGCATGGAAACATTTAACAGTGCTTGATGAAACCCAGATTTTTATTTTTGATCAATTTTTGTAATGCCACATATGAAAGAGGACTTTGAGAACTTCTTTAGAGAGTAGCCCGAATACTGGGGTAGAAGTGTTTCAAGAGGAGAGAATTTTGAGTCTGAATAATGACAATATGCTCTAATTTTTTTAAAAACATCTTCATATTTACCACATATTTTGATCTTTCCATATGATAGGAAAAGAAAAAAATTAAAGAAAGAAAGAAAAAAGAAAATTAAAAAACAACGCCCACACTCTACTGTGCAACTGACATTTTTGGTTCATCAGAAATTTCATGTAGGAAACATTGGAATATTTCAATTGACAGCTTTGGGAATTTTTCACTGAGAAAGATAAAAATTAATATTTTTATTTTTAATCCTATTTAAAAATCTTCCAAAAGAATATGTAAGTCATGACATATCAATGAAAGATATTAAAGTATTCTAATCTACGTTACATATAGGCTCCACTGGTATTAAAAATAAATTAGATCTTCAGTATAGGTAAGTATATCTATGTAGGCAAAACATGAAAAACATTCTGGTAATAAATATTGAAATATTCTCCCCAAAGTAGTACAGTATGTATAACAATAGACAATAAAATAATTGGCAATAATGTGATTGATTTTATACTATAGTTGAATTTGCATGTTAATATTTAATATTGGGGCTTTACTACAACAAAGAGTAGTATGCATAAAAATATGTAAACACCATGAAACTACAGAAAGGATTCCAAAATTCAATAGCAATGAAATGCATGATTGGAATTGAGGAATACTAAATTTTTGACTTTATTTCTTCAGCTAAATACCTAGTATGTTTTAAAGTACATGTCAGGTAATACAATAGCACTGTGAATAATTGTGTTAAATATTAGTGTCATTCTTTTTCATGATGTTAAATCTCAGGGGTCAAAATTTAAGGAAGTTATGAGCTACTACTGAGAAGCTAATCTGCACAGGCTAATAAATACGTCATACACTGTAACTCATTAAATCCTTAAGACAAATCTCTGAGCTTTGTATTGTTATATTTTCATTTTATAGAACCAGAAACAGGACTGGTAAAAAGCCATAAGTGGATGAAAGTCCCCAGTAGGCAAGCAAGAAGCAATATCCTATATCTTTCTTTTTAGACCAGGAAGTGATTATTTTATCACGGTTTTTCTTTCACTTTAAGTTCCCAGAATATAGTAAAAACCTATTATTGTTAAGACCAGCATAAAGATTTGTGTGGGGTGGTGTCTATGATATGTAAAATTCTATCTGCATATACTGAGTTTTAAAAGTGGAATCTTAATTTAGACTTTAGAGAGTCCAACAGCTTTTTGAGATGAATCATTTGTGTACCTGCATATATGTCAAGTACTTCAAGATTCTTCACTTTTTGAGGTTATAAAGACAGGCTGACTACTGGACTCCCATGGCAAATCTCTTGACGTGAAATAAGAATGGTACTACAAGTACCGTGGATGTTTCTCTTCTATTATGCATCTATGGTGTTATTAGCAGAGTGGACAAGAATATGGGCTTTGGAGTCAAACAGCTTGTGACTTAATCTTACTCCCCAAACTTAGTATTTGTGTGAGCAGTACCAAGATAATTAATAGTCCAAATCTTCAAATTTCTCATGTGTGGCATGGAGGTACTTAATATTACTTGTTTCCCAGAGTCACAGGATTAAAGGATTGAGTGACATAAGTGATTAAAACTCTTTCTGATTTCTAGGCTGAAGGAAATAGTAGATAATTTCTGTAAAACTGGTTTCTGCTATGGAAAGAATGTAAATGCTTCTGTAGTTCCACAAGGAATATCTGTAACAGAAATGGGAGGAACTGTTTCTAGCATAGCTTCATCAAAGATGTCTGAATTACAGGTGCCAGGATTCTGTTATATAATTTTTGGTGGATATAAAATTTACACATATTTACAAGGTAAAATGTGAAATATATATGTATATATATATATATATGTATATATATATATATATATATATATATATATATATATATATATTAACATTGGGGTGTGTCCAGCATCCTGCTATGCCACAGTACACCACAATTTACTTCTCCAGTCCAACAACTAATAACATCATACACATACCTGTCTCATCAGTAATGACTGCACGCTTTATCCAGAGTCTCTGATAACAGCTATTCTACTTTGAGCCTCCACTAGATCAGTGCTTTAATATTTCAGTTATGAGTGAGATCACACTGGTTCTTTTTCTGTGTTTGAGTGTTTTTACTTAAGAAAATGCCATATACACACAGAGTAGACTACTTGTCAGCCATTAAAAAGCATGAAATTCTTGCTATCATATGTGACAGCAAGGATGGAACTACAGTATTAGGTTTTTTGTAAGGAACCTCATGTCTGCAAGAATGTTTTGGTGCTTAGAGCCCTCCACTGAACTCATGCAACTTCTTTGCTGTAGCTTTAGTGTTTTACATTCTAAGCCACTCTTCTAGGTTTATTGAGGAATGACAAAATGATTGAAATGAAGATGAAACTAATGCTTGGTACTATATTATTCTGATTCATAGTCTTTTCTGATAATAATACTTGGTCCTTTGTTTTTCTCTGTGATGAAACTACCATGTTTAAATCTTATGTTTTTTATTGCTAGTATCTACTGTCTTATAATCCTTATTTCTGGTTGAATCATCAGTATGTTTGATGTTCTTATATAACCCATGGTCATCTTCAGAGCCTGTAAAGTGTCCTTTGTATCGGGTCACTGACTTCTGGAATTTGACTTTAATGGTGTCTAGATGTCTTATGCTTCCTTCTCTGAAATCCTTTCACATCAGAAATGACACTCTTCCTTTCAAGTCTTCATTTTCAAGTATCCACTTAATTGTACCATTTTAACTATTAACATAAGTGAACAGAAAACACGTCCACAAATTACCAAAATTAGGGTTTTACTTAAATTATTAAATTAACATTTGTTTTAAGATGTTCTATAAAAAATATGACCTTAATATGACCATGCAATTGATAGAAAAATTACTCAGCATGTGTAGTGAACCTTGCTGTTCCTCTAATTAGAAGATAAAAATCAGAACAACAAGCTATGTCTGATAATCAGCTGACACTTGGTAGATCTTATAGTAGCCTTAGAAAATAGAGCTTGCAGAACATTGAGCCAGCAGCACATGTAAACATCTCAAGGTTAACTGTTATGTTAAAGTCAGGCTTCACAAAATGATTGAGCTGAAACGTATCAATCTTCTGACTGTCAGCTAAGTAGGTAGCATAAAAGGAAAACAAAAATAATAGATATCCTGTCCATTTGCTTGATTTCCTGCACCTCGTCTTTGCTTGATGGCCTACTGAAAATAAACACCTACAAATCATAATACTATGTCAAGTTAACTTGTGGGACTACTTCACCTGCAGCAGGCATATCACATTTTGATACTGTAAGGACCATATAAATACTAACGTTGAAGGGTTTCACACTTAGATCCCTGTGTTACCTGTGGTATCATATGATATCTATTCTGTTCAACATAAAATGTTCAAATAAAGTTCTAACATTAGCATGTATTTTATAGTTTCAATTAAGTGAATATATCCACTTTCAAATATGAATATGTAGTTTCCAAAGTACAAAAAGAAAGTGAGGGAGTCTCTGATTGTTATTTGATGGCAACTATGGCCTGTCATAACATTTGGGAACATAGAAGATTTGCAATAGCAACATTTCTTAAGAAAAATCAGGACATTGGGCAATTATAATTTCTTGTTGCTGAAAGTAGAGCAATACTGCTATTTTTGTAGTGTGATTATTAACTGGAGTATTGCTTCCAATTCTGTCTAAAGATAATACCATAGACCATGAGATTTTAATTGAGTGTCTAATTTTACTGATATTTGCAAAAGGTAAAACAGATTGGATTAAAATGACTCAGAGAAGAAATAGAAAGTTTGCATAAATTTTCACTCTTCAAAATTGGGTTTTAAGTAAAATGTCCCATTGGAATTCATTTTATATCAAATATTGCTTTTACATTTTAATGATCATTGAACCTGAGTATCATAGTTAAGGTATAATACTGTCAATCACATCACCAATTAATAAGCTATCTCTTTAAAATTCCCTGTTTAACAAGATACAAAAATGAGTGACATAATGTTCTAGGAATATGTAAATCAAGGCTTACTTCTTTACATAAAAATAAAGGTTGCCTTTTCCAACTCTGTGTCAATAATTTTAAATGGCACTAGTCACAATTACATAGCAAGATTATTTGTTACTCCTGGCTTATGATCTAATCAATGAATTATGAAAACTTAATTTATCATACTTTATAATATAATCTATGATGAAAAATATAGGAATATTGAAACAGATAAACTAAAATGCTGCCTCAAGACTGGTGACAAAAGCACTAAAGGAAATAAAACTAGCACTATGTAGGTCGGCTATAGCAAAACACAATACACTTGCAATTCTTATATCTAAATAAAATGTGTCGCAAAATTAAGACAAATTTACAGAGGAATGTTAAATTAATTTCATTTTGTCTTTTGGGGAAAAAGAGATATTGTTCAAGTTCCAAAGGAGAAACAAATGTTCACAACTTGGAAATCTTTATTGCAGTGCACGTTTTCACCACACTTGCATGAGAAAAGCCTCCTCTGTTGGCATCTAGAACAGCCTGTAGTGTCACCTGCTTGTCTGAACCTATCCATTACTCCCAAGGTCTCCTTGATCACAACTGCTTCAAGCAAGCTATGAATCTTTGGGGTTCTCTTAGTTCTATTGGCTATCATAGGTCAGTTATGTAACCCCACTAGTGAAAGTGTGTTCAGGCAGATCAACTTCTTTTTATTGCTTTCCCAGACAGTTATCAATGAGATTTTCTGTATAGTCTGTCTAGAGATAATGACTATGACTCTTGGTTCAAAAAGCAACCTAACCATAATCCTAATCTAGCTCACCAAATCTAGAGCTACTGCTTCTCTTACTGAAATATTAGGTGAATAACTGTCATTCTTTGAATTTTTAATTTTGTTCAGACAACTCATTGGTTTCTTAATATACTGTAAAAATTAACAAAAATTTGTCAGATGACATAAAGGTTAGAAGATCATAGACTCTCAATCCAGATTGTTTTTCATGTGAGTTGACTTCTGTTATTTAAAGAGAGCCTCCTTCATTTCCACGTAAACTTTATATAGTGTAGGGTAGAAAAAGTAATAGCAATATAAGTGTTCTTTCAGAATTTAATGAAAAATAATCACATGTAGACTCAAGTTGGCTTTCCATTTGCCATGGGTTTTCCATCCATGAACTTACTACAATCAAAAATATTAGAAAAATAGTCATTTCTATTTTGAGCTCATAATATGCAGATTTTGTAATTTCCTAAAGAATACAATGATTCAAATAACATTTACAAAAAAAGAAAACAAATGACATTTACATTGAATTTGTTATTATAAATAAGCTGGGGATGAACATAAAAATAAAGGTTACTGGTCTCATGTGTATAGCTCATGGGCACATACTATTCAATTTACATAAAATCTTACACATTTATAGATACTGAAATTAGAGGGAAGTCCTGGAATATTTTTGGATACAACTTATTCATACATCTGTATAGAAATACTAGCTAGATGATCGTGAACACCCCAAAAATGTAGCTATTCTTACATTGATTTGTATTTTACATAATCTATACTTAGCAGATACTTATTCAAGGTACATTTTCTGGTTATATTGCTCTTAAATGTCTAGCTTCTCTTTCCTGGGCCTGAATGTATATTTAATAAAACTATGATTAAATTCCATAATCTTACTGATGTAATTTAGCCAAATAATGACTTTATTTAAAAAACAAATGTTTGTTATAAGCAGAGTTATTGATTGGTATGGAACTTAGTAATATACTTTGCATAATGCCTGGAAAAACCCTCTATACCAGAATACAACTTGAGTATATAGTAGATGTTTATCATGATTTTATGCAGTTCAGGTCCAAAAAGCAGAGATTTCAACTCAAGCCCTGACAAAATATTTTTTAATTACTATGATAATATCATCCATGTTGTGTGACTCTTAAATATTTAGTTGATTCACATAAATTTTGGTGACATAATTTCTAATACTTTCTTAGTCTCTGAAATAGGTCTAAAAATAGTAATTTTATAAACCTATGTACTAAATTGTATCAGCCACAGTGTGATTAGTTTATATGGACAGTTGACACAATGGGAACAGAAAAGACAGGGAAATGAAAATTTTAAAAAATTACAAAAACCCTTAAGAAAAGACAGGATAAACTAGTGGCACATAGACATATAAACACATAAGACTCCAACTTTTTTCATGATATGCAGTTTGCTGTGAGAAAAAGATATCCCTGGGTGCACTTAAAATAACTTTCATTTTTCTTTTTTTTTTTTTTTTTTTAAGCCACTTTCAACAGACAGGCAAAATATGTACTTTAAACACTGAAGCTGTACTTCCATGAAATAATTATTCAGAGATCATTTGGTCCTTATGCATCTAACTGAAAGCTTTTAATTAGAAAAGTGTTGTTTAGCAGCGTTACACAGAGATTAGGATTTGACAAGAACATATTTTTGTTTAAATAGGAATGAAGATGCTATTGCCACCAGTGTCTGCTTTTGTAGATTTCTCATTTCTGCAGTTGATTTTATGTCTAGTTTGTAATTACTGGTGTGAAAAATCATATGATTCCAAGTTAAGTCTTTGGTTGAACTGCTCTAAACTCCAAATAGGAAACAAAGCAACAGATACTCAGAATTCAATATGCCTCAAAGTGTGTCTCCTTTCTTTATATACATAAATGATTTAGGTGTCAGCTCTGTAGTGTCTGACACTGAACACAAACACAGAGTCAGGGTTGACTGAATTATGACACAAATTAGGAGATGGTAGATAACAGCAGTTGCTAAATAACATAATCATTTGATGTTATGCTGTGTCTTAATTCCGTGCTTTTCCAAAGAATGTGCTTCAGAGGCTGAGGCCCATAAAATGTTAAGGAAATGCGATATACCATTAACAGAACAGCATCAGATGGAAAGCTTAGCTAAATGGATCCAGTGAAGTAGACCTAAGAGGAAAACTCAGCTGTTCAGTAAAGAAGGGAAGATAAAGGAAAGGGTCTCCATGTACTGCAACATTTTGGGACGCCTGAGAGAACATGAAGAGAAGTTACCATGCATGAATATGTCGAAACACCTCACAGCCAAGCTAAATTCAAAGGGAAGGTGGGGAATCATAAAATTAGCAAAGAACAAAAAGTTTCTGAACACAGGACTTAAAAATAAATTAGAGGGGAAAGAATAGAATGTGTCCCCAAAACAGCAAGAACACACAAAGGGGGAGAGAGGTGTGTAGACAGAATGGAAACGTGTGAAAACTGGAGCAAGGGGGAAAGATTGGCCTTGCTTTTATTGCTTCAATGGTGAGCCTACTACATGTGCCAGTTACTTTTCTGATTGCTCAGACAAAATGCACAACACCCATAAGTCGAAGGAGCAAGACTTTATAGTTAGGCTCAGAGCTGCTAGAGGGGATAGTCTAGAGATGGCTGGCTCCAAGGCAGGGAAGGTGGCAAAGCAGAGGGAAGAGTGTGGCACAGCAGAAGACAGGAAGCAAACAGCAAACCTGCATTTGCTTTCCTCACATCCAGGCTATAAGCCTTTTGGGTGGTGCCGCCCACACCCAGGGTGGGGTCTCATTATCCACATTCAGAACAATGCAAATTTATCAGTGGACCGATGTAATGATCTCACTCCTAATCCACGCTCCTTACCCCTTAATCCACATTCACCCTCCCCAGATACGACCACCTCTGGAAAGCCCCATCTATAAATGTATGAATCTTTGCGGGGACAAGTAGATGTAAGCCATCACAATGTGACTATGAATAAAAGATACTAAGCCACTAAAAAGAGTACTTTTCTTATTTTACTGATGTATATCAGTAAAGTTTGTTTTCAGCATTCGTACAACACAGAGATTTATTACACACTAAGTGATTTCAAATATATGGTTTGATTATATAAACACTTTCTCAGAAGTGTTTTTGATTTAATTCTAGACAAAGAAAAAACAATGTGCGTGATCTGAAAGTATGCTGTGCTTTCACAAATATACACTATAATTCTTCAGAAATAGAATTTCAAAATCTCTACTTCTCCGTGATAGTTAAGCAATTGTTTAAACTTGAGGAAAAATGCCCAACTAAGTTGGGCATTGTCCTTGGTGTAAAAGATCATCCCCAGAATGTTATACAAGAGCAGCACAGAAGCAGGGAGTACTTCTGCTTCTTCCGAGAAGTTCTAGTCTTTGCCTTCACCTTAGATGTGTGCTCCTGGCATACAGCGTGGACTCTCCAGCCTCCAGGATGAGCCCTTCAGTCTCCCATCACGATTGTCTCAGCAACTTGTAGTGGACTCACACAGGACACTCACCGAGCTCCAGGCCTCTGACTGGATCCTTTGATCCCAGTAACCAGACAAAGACCTTCGCCACTCTTCCACATCTAACTTAGTGGATGCCTACTGTCAAAGTGTACATCCAGATATACTCACACATTTTGTATGAAATCTGTGTCTCTAGTATGCAGTGATTGATACATGCTCCTTTTTACTCTCATGCTCCCTGTCTCTGGCTTTTGAGTCCAAATCCTTTTCTATGATTTACTGGTTGTGTGACTGAGGATGATGCTTAACTTTGGTGAGCCTTAATCTCATCCACCTAAAATAACAAATAAATACTTCTTACTCTTAGATATTACATGAAACTGCTCAAAGGAAAGAACAACTGGGATGGGGAAAGTTGAAAAGAAGAAAGAAAATACATTTGATATCTATATCTATATCTATATCTATATATCTATATATAGATATATAGATATATAGATATAATCTTGCACACACACACACACATATATATATATGTACTGTGTATATATTTCACACATATATCTCAAGATAGCTAAGATAATTGTACTAATAATTTTCATTAGTTTATTGAATTGAACAGTTAGTGCTTATATTGTTTGATTAATTTCCCGTTTATATCTGATAATCTAAGCAACTACTTTGATGAAAATAATATGCAGTGTAATAACCATTTTAGTTTCCTATCCCTTTTCTGCATCATTTTTATTGTCCTTCAATTATTTTTAAAGTTAAAACATATAAAATATATGAAATTGTATCTATACTAATGTGCCTATGATTTACACTACATAAATAGATATTATTAACATCATCATTATCATTGTACTGTGAAACTCAAAGACAAGTAGGACAAGAACACATTGCTGACTGTTGGTTAATTTAACTAGAGATGAAATGAAAAGTATAACCATGCATCCCCTATGCAGTCAGAGGCAACTGTTGGGTGACTCATGAAATCACAAATCTTCTTTACTTTTATGTAGAGGAATCTTGAGAAAAAGATTCATTGTCTTGGAGAAGGAAAGTTTCTATCTAAGTTTAAGGTATCTCCAAGTAAGACATCTGGGAGATCTTGGGGATTCCAGGGAATACTCTGGACTCTGTGAGGGCAAAAAAGGATCACGCACTGCGTGGGGCAATGCTCCTTCTCCTGGAATGTTAGACAGAATGATTCAGTTGTATGTTGTATAAAATGTATTCCTTCTGGAGAGGTAGCTCAGCGGTACAAATAAAATAAAAGAGAAGAACGCCACTTTGCCCTAAAGAGACAGTTCTGTGATGTAAGCACCTGCCTGGCAAGTGCAAGGACCTGGGTTTGATCCCAGATACTACAAGCCCTGCTAGCCCTCTGCCCAGCCAGCCACAAACTGGGTGTGGGGGTGCATGCCTGTAATTGCAGTGCTAAAGAGGCTGAGACTGAGACAGAGGGATCTCTACAAGTCAGTTGTGTAGTGAGACGCTGTACTGAACAAATAAATACATAATTTTGAAAATGTGTTCTTATTCAAATCCCACCTGAAAAAAAGTTTCATTAAAAAAGGAAAAGGCAGTTAGTTACTATTGTCAGTGACTAGTGAAGTTCTCTCACAGCCCCCCTGCTTCATTTTACTATATTAACATATCTACACTATTTCCCTTTTTAGACTTAGCTAGACTATGATAAGTGAAAATTGCCCTTCTATGTATTTATTTTTGTTTAGACCTATTTTCTCACTTGAGGTAAGAGCACAATGTGGGAGTAACAAATACCAACCAAATAACCATTTTTTTTTCAATAAGTAGTATCATATATTACTCATATCAAATATTAACTTCTAAAGATTCAAGAACAAAAGGTCATTTGTATAAACTGTACTAATCATTGACCTTTCTGTCTAAAATGTTATTCCCCTTGAAAACTTATGCAAATTTTGGAAGAAATAAATGTCATTTATAAAATAGAAGCAAGCTCTTATAGTAAGGTGACACTATTCTAGGGAAAGTTATATTCATATTTTCAAAAAGTGAAGGATCTTCAAAAGGGAAAGAAGATGAAGGCCTGAGCTCTCACCTAGGAATCAAACATTGTGATGGAAAAGAAAACGTGTGCACATGAGTACCTGAGGCTTAAAGCCCCAACTATGTGTCTGGAATCAGGACTTGCAGGGATGATATTCCAACTCTTCTTGAAAGGAAGGCTTTTGATTGTTAATCAATGGGAGCTTTTTCAGTCCATGGCAGACAGGTGTTTCTCCATGAATTGTGGGGGTTGGTGCCCCATGTTGGTGGAGACCAGTAAGGCTAAAGAAAGGAAGATTAAATGCCAAGAGAGAAAAGCAAGAACCTGACTGACAGGGGCACACAAAGTATGTTAGCTTGTTACATCTTCCAGTGACATAGGCAAGAGAATCAGCTCTTGACATATTCCACACGTATTCCCTTGGAAAGGCTCACCTTAACAAGGCTCTCAGGAGTTGATTATGAACAACTGAAAATTTTATTATAGAGAGGCAGCCCAGAAGGAAGGTTGTAATAAGCCTGGAATTATGCAGACTGTCATTCTTCCTTAAACGTGAGAACATATGGTTCATTTGCCTACTTGATATGCATGTTACCTGATGTACTAAGCACTATTACATTAAGTAGCTGGTGATACAAAATAAAATTAGGTTTATGTGCTTGTTCCATTAGGAAACTCTGCAAAGAAGACAAAGTGATAGAGAAGTCTGCTTTGCAGCTGCAACTTGGTAGCTAATGCTGCGGTGAATGGGCACGTGTAGGGAGGCTTTCTCATTACCAGGACTGAACACTTGGGAGTACTAGTAAAAGGAAAAGGGGACAGCAATGATTAAGAACTTAACTATTGTAAAATATCTAGAGAAGAATCAAAAAAGGAAAAAAGAAACATAAAATTAATTATCTTATATTCAGACAATTGGATCCTAATTGGATGGTACTCTATAGGTAAGATAGTCATGAAAAGACTTCAGGGATAAAATGTAATGATAACTGAATTTCGGACTCTGTATTCAAAAGAATTACTCTGTCCAAGCAGGTGATGCAGAAGACTGATGAAGAGAAGCTGTTCTATTTTGTTTCTTTTCTGTGTCAGATACCATGCGTGAGCTTTGCAGCAGTTCTTCCTGAGTGTATCTTCTAGCACCAGAACTACGTCTTCTCTCTGTCCCTTTCTAGTCACATCTCTGCCACTTTCTCCCTTCTCTTAACCTTTAGCTTAGCCTCTCCACCTCTCCACTTCTTCTGCCATATCCACAGGTTTCCCCTTACCATTTTCTTTGGGTGACTATTATGTTCTCTTGGAGGATCTTGATAGTACCAAATAGATTAAAGTGGATGTCTAAACTATACTTTGGGCTGAAGGAGTTAAATAAGAATCACTTTTTCAATAATGGTATAAAATTCTATGCAATCTAGTGTGTTCACATGATCCCACAGGACACATGTATTTTCAGGTATCCAGGTCCGTGCAGGGTTTAATAGTGGCATTAGTATAGGACAAAGAAGATACAATCTACGTTAGATAAGGTCTGTTCAGAAATATATATTTGGGTTACATAGGAGAAGTAATGGAATTGGTTTCAGAGAACACAATTGTCTTCTTATTTCAATCCTGTAGAAAATGATCACATTCTGAGAACAAGTGCAAGGGACACTATTTCTAAAATTCAGTGCTCTTGCTTGTGGATTCTGAAGTGTTTTTGTATTTAGATCTTTGATATTACACAAAAAAATGTGAGACCAATAGAACTGTGTGTCCTGTGACAACTACAATCTTCAGAAACAATCAGAATGTGGAAAAAATGTTCTTAAATGTTTTGAGACACAGAAAATGTCTGTTTTACTGCCTAGCAAATAGGGAAAGCTTAAAATAGTTATTTTTCTTTTTCATGACAATTTGTCTGCCATGTATCTGGATTTTATTTTATTTTTATGCGTTAGGGAGAATGGATATAAGTCACTTATGAATCCCATTATTATTATTTCAGTAATATGACAGAATTTCCTCTCTGTGTCTCTTTGTTTTTGTTTAGAGCTTGCATGTCCATTATGACTAAGCCCTGTGAGATGCTGGCATTGTGTATAATGCTGTCAGAGAACTACAGTGAGCTGTCTGCTCAGCAGGTTAACATTTCTAACTAAATTCAGGGGATGATCTCTGGATAGGTACCCAGCAGCCTCTAGACATAAGGTGATGAATATAAGATATTTGATTTCTTCCCATTTGCTAAATACATCTAAATACAATTAAAAAAACAAAGAAGAGATCAATCAGACCTAGTAGATGTGGAAGTGATTCTCCTGCTTCTGAATGCCTTGCTCTGATGAGCAGAATCTGCATCACCTTGACTATGTATGGGTAAATTTTGGTAGCTCTTCTGACTGCCAGATTTACACACAAAATGTGACATACGCCTAAAGGGTGAGCTGTCAGCAATATGTACACTCATGGCAGTGGATTTTATGTAGGTCGGCTGTTCTTTCACACTGATTACATCCCAGGAACTTGATACAGCCCTATGAGGAAAACAAGTGCCCTCTCCAAATGGATCCCTAAGAACCAGGGAATTGAGAGGATTTTCTGAGTCATCAATTAAGTCACAGGTAGAACTGGACCTTGAACTCCAATCTGTCTCTCTAAGTAATTTTTTTTTTTTTTTGTCTTTTTGAGACAGGGTCTCATTATGCAGTTGAGGCTGGCCTTGAGCTCACTTTTGTAGCCCAGGCTGGTGTCGAACTCACACCAATCCTCCTGCCTCAGCCTCCTGAGTGCTGGGATTACAGGCATGAGCCACCACACATGGCTCTAAGTAATCTTAAAAAGAAACAAATTTTGAAAAGATGACAAAGGGAAAGTTATAGCCATGTGGCTACCTTAACATTTTATCACCAGGACTTGGTAGAGAAATTGGTATACAACAGATGTTCAATGAATATTTGTAGAATCAATGAATTAAATAGTAGGATTATTCATATATTCATTGTTATAGTTTTAGTTTAAGTATAAAATCTCTAAAGTCAGTGAAATAATCTTTGCTATTCATTAATCTCACAATATCAAAAATACGTGTTAATATATGTAATATTACAAGTTTGTGCTCCATTCTGGGTCTATGCTTATGGTGGATTAAACAGTGATCCTCTTTGTCCTCAGTATGCTTCTATCCTGGATGCAAAGGCTCTCCATCACCCCGAATCCATCCAGTCAGATCTTTCTTCTTAGATGAAGGTTCATAGTAATCATCATGCTTAGCTTGGTCCCTTGATATCCTGACCAACCCATTAGAATATATATAAAATCAAAACTAAGACAGCATTTGCAATTTCAACCCAGGAAATAAGGACTAAAAAATAAAAAATAGTAGGCTTTCAATTTCAACCAACATCATATTAACAGAAATCTGAACACAATCCATATTTTCTAATTTTTTAATATAAGTAATTATAATATATCCTACATTTTTCTGAGTGGTATTTTGGATTCCTCTTCACTTATGTTCTACAAGTCACCATTGCTGCCCAAATGTATGGGAAAGACATTGCATGTAACTAATTCATGAAATGAAATAGGATTTGGACTGTATGGTCTCATTAAATTATTTTCAGGTAATAGAAAATTTTCTATAGTGATAGCCTACCATGCACACAGGAACTTATTATAAAAACAGACCTCTCAAATCAGGTAAAACTTTGATGCTAGTACCCAGGCTAAGAGGGAATCTAATATTAAAAAAATATTCCTTGATTTAAGCTTTGTAACACATTGAATATATCAAACCATGTCAGCTATGCTTCAGAATATGAACAACAACAACAATATATATATATATCTATACATATATATAGCATATATATATGCTATATATATATATATATATATATATATATATATATATATATATATAGCATTTTCAAAGAAAAGAAGATGTAGATATGGAGGAAGAAGAAAAGTTCTTTAGTTTAAAATAACAGTATGCAATACAACAAGTACTACTGAATTCTTATCATTTTGTTTAGTGAAATTCTATATCATTTATTTGTTTTTTTTTGTTTGTTTATTTTTTTGCTATTTTTTTGCATTCAGTTTAAAAATAAAACAATAAGAGAAACCTTTAATCAAAAAGTGAAGATAAGTTTCCAAGTTTAAATGTCATCTTGTCATTTCCTACTGCTCTAGGATACAGGGCATGATTCATGAAAAACTGGGAGAAAATTTCAAAATACGTATATGTTGCTTCCATTTCCTAAAATTAGATAACAGTGCATAACTGTATTGAATAGGCTCTGTCAGAGGCCTCTCAACCGTCTCCAGAAAATAGCACTTTATTGGCTTCAAGAGTTAGTGACAGTAAGCTTTCAAAGTAGACAGTATCATAGGTAAGTTCTATAACAGGAAGTAAAAATGCACATTTCCTCACATTAGTACTTCCAAGGTTGCAAACTAGAAACTGATTTTCTTGGAATCATTTTTATAACAAACTTTTGTTCATATCTGACTTTTATTCCTTTTGTATGTGCCACCAGAGAATGAGAAATCTCAAGACATATATATTCTGTTATTTAAGTGAAATTATTACAATTGTGTGACATGAAAGTATGTATTGAGATTCAGTGCTTGTGTGTGTGTGTGTGTGTGAGAGAGAGAGAGAGAGAGAGACAGAGGGAGAGAGAAAGAAAAAGAGAGATCTGGCCTTATAAAATTTAGAAGATGGGCTAGAGTATTTCTATTTCTCTTTTAAAATAGATATTAAAATGAATATCTACGTACATGATGAAACTTGCTTGTATTTTGCAACCAAATCTAATAAGTATGTCCCAGCTAACCTCTATGGTTCACTAGCTACCCCTGCCTTCCAGGATATTTAATTTCAATTGTGAGAATTTGGGAATATGATGTCTCTGTCTCTGTCTCTGTTTCTCTCTCTCTCTTCCTCTCTCTCTCTCTCTCTCTCTTCTTACTAATATGATTCTTATAATTTATTTTGCATATGGAAACCTTAGAACAAAAATGAGTCACCTAAACTTACACTGTAGTCTAAATATGACAGCATCAGAGCTAGAATTTTGTGCAGCACACCACTCCACCTTTAGAGAAAAGAGCGATATTCCTTTCTTTCACTCTCCTTACCTTCTCTACTCTGATATTTTTCTTTCAGCTTGCTTGGAAATCCCTATGATAAGACTAAAGAAAAGTCAGTAAGACAATAAGCCAGTACAAATAGAGGCAAAGATACTGTATTTTCCAATAAGCAATATTAGTCAAGCAGCTCATGAAATCAGTTAGGTCAAAAGAGGAGACAGCATGGGGGCATAGAAAGACAGAAAGCTGGCTCTATGACTCTTTGCAGTTTACTATTCAGTGTGAACTACACCCAGTAGAGATGTAAGTCTATGCAGTGGTGGATACAATGTGTCAACTTGAGGAAGCTTGGCTGGATGGGCTCTGCCTGCTTGGGGCTGTGGGGGCCCCATCCTGCAGGATTCAGAGGGCCTGCCCTGGGACATGACTGGTCCCACCTGGCGTATGATTGGTTCCACCCTAGGACCAGATGGGCTACCTGTGAGTGAGTCAGCAGAAAAAATAAATAAAAAGGAGTTGAGGAAGATTTTGCCCAGCCCTGGCCTGCCCCACTTCCTTGGAGAAGTCCTGGTCTTTGGAGGAGCTTGCTCTTCCCTCCTGTGCCACTTTGGAAGACCTTCAATCTTCACAGTGGAGCGCAAGTGTAGAAGGAAGACAGAGGCTTGATGCCTGCCACAGATGTTATTCCTCTTCTACTCTTCATTATTTTCTGCCCCCAAGAATTGCCGCTGTTTGCCTTGCAGCCAACGGAGTATGAACTGAAGCCTCCACAAACTGAGCTAAATAAACCTTTACTTCTTTCATTTTGAGTGCCAGGTATTTGTCCCAGCAAGGAGTAAAAAGTAACTAAGACAGTCTGTTTGGGCTCAATTATTTTTTCAGTTTTTTGTCATGCACATTCAATAAATTGTTTGTTACAAAATATGGAGAATTTGTAAAGCAAAAGGAAAATTGAATTCTAGAAGAATAATCCGTAAATGCAATCAAAGAGTAAGCTTCTTTAACTACAAAAAAGACAATGCTGAATCTGATACAACTCTTAGTCGCTGCTGTGACGGTTCAAGGATCCATGTTCATTCTGTTGGGCAAAGCCAAATAAAACCAAAATCTGAAAAAAACAAAGTTGTATTAACAGGCAGTGTTCTTTATGCTCTTTAGGTGTTTATGTTCTCTCCTTATTTACTAACCTTTACTGAAGTCCTTTTCCTCCCCTCACCCCACCCATTTGTCTTGGGCCTTTAAAGTTCACAGAAGGAAGTGGCAATCGTGCCCATTCTTTTGATTAGCACTGGCATCATCTTATCAAGCAAGGCGGAAGTACTCATTTTATGCAGATGCACGGTACAGAATGCTGTCTTTACTCTTATCAGATCTCTAAACTTTTTCCTTAGCACAGCAGTACATTCAACCCTTGATTAGGTTTTAGAAATGAAAGAGGAAACATCTGGAAGCCGCTGCACACAGAAGGAGAGGCTAAACTGGGCACATACCCCAGATTTCCTCTCAGCGTTCATTTAATTGTAGCTTAGAGTATAACCTCTTCTTTTACTCTGAGCGCTATCCCTCCAAACAGACTTTCTGGAAAGGCAGAGATGACATACGTACTTAAGCTTTCTGCCTCAATTATTCATTACACAGGCATCGACTATAAATTTCTTATCCTAGAAAAAATTTAGCCCAAAGATATGAAAACATATAGAGCAAATGGAGCAAATAAAGGAAAAATGCCTTAGAAAGAGATCTTTCTCAGACATCTCACTATGCACTTAGTGAGCTCTATAGGACATAGGATATCATCATGATAGTGCTCTGTACAATGAAAATCTTTAATTTTGTCTACTAGTTCCATTTCTTTTTGCCCTTTCTTGGTTATAAGTATAATAGAGGAGCCTTAAATGTCAAAATGTTGTCCCTATGCCTATTGTGTAAATATACTTTTTGTGATATGCAAGATTCAGTGACATGATTCATACTTCTAGCTTACCCTGAAAATTTGGCAATGCTGTGTGAATCTACTGTTCCACAGAACAATTGACAAAACTCAGTCATTACTGTCCCCTTTGTATCAATTCACACTCTGGTTATTCAAGGTTCTTCTCCTCCTCTTCTCCTCCTCCTCTTCCTCTTCCTCTTCCTCTTCTCCTCCTCCTCTTCATCCTTCTCCTCCTCCTCCTCCTCTTCTTCCTCTTCCTC
>PVJA010014941.1:0-46405 GCA_004027025.1 Myocastor coypus
TTTTTTTTTTTTTTTTTTTTTTTTTTTTTTTTTTTTTTGTCTTTTTGAGACAGGGTCTCACTATGCAGTTCAGGCTGGCCTTGAGCTCACTTTTGTAGCCCAGGCTGATTTCGAACTCGCACCGATCCTCCTGCCTCAGCCTCCCAAGTGCTGAGATTACAGGCATGCGCCACCATGCCCAGCTTCTATCTGTTTCTTTTCTGTACTGGCTTTTAACATATTGTTCCTGTGCAGAATTTCTGTGATCTTGATTATTATGAGTGTGGGTATGGTTTTAATTGGGTGAATGTTATTTGGAGTACTATATGCTTCAGTTACCTGAATGTCAAATTGTTTCCCCATATTTGGGAAATTTTCTGCTATTACTTATACATATATATATATATATATATATATATATATATTTTTTTTTTTTTTTTTTTTTCAGGACCAGAATTCGAACTCACAACCTTGCACTTGCCAGGCAGGCACTTGTGTCATGGAGCTATCGCCCTGGCCCTGCCCATATTCTTTTAGTACCATTTGTACAGACTCCTTTCTCATTGATGCCTATTAGTCTTACGTTGTTCATCTTTGCAGCATCTTGCAGATGTTGAATTATTTTTTCTTGCATCCTAGTTGTTATTAAGAGATCTTTTCTTGCCTCTTTACCAGATGCAATGGTGTCTCTAAGGTCTAAAAGTATATTTTCACTTTCATTGAAATGGTTTTTCCAGCTTTTGATTGAGATTTTAAGTTCCTATATAGCACTTTGAACCTGCTTCATACATTCTATTACTTTCCTATATTGCTCATTGAAGGATTCCATCCTTTTTCTATCAGTGTCTTCTTTAGAAGCACTTAGCACTTCTTTTATTATAGGTATTTCTTTTTTACTTCAGAAATTTTTCTGATCTGATTTCCTCTATGCCTTTCTGCAGTTGTTTCTTTACTTCAGATGCTATTTTTCAGAGAGTTCAGGTGTATGATTTCCAATTTCTTCTATGCTATTGTCTCCTGCATTTGTTCTGGGTGGGCTTGGGGCCTGAGAGTGCATTTTGTTCCTTCCCTTTGTCATTTTGTATAGCCCTGACTTCTTACCTTTGGTGTAGAGGTTTGGTAGAGTTATTACCTTAGCACTAGGTCCGGATCTACCACGGTCTAACTGGTGCAGATGAATGTGGCTTGGGTCTGGCTGCTGAGCTCCGCTTCTTCCTGTTGTGCCACTCTGGCAAGATGTTCTGCTCCTGTATCATCTGGGTAGGTCTTATCTCTAACCTCTCTGCAGGGAATTCTGTGGCAGTTTTCCAAACTTTACCTGTCTGGTGATGAAGATCCACTCACATGCTGGGCTTTGTTTCTGTGTCGAATGAGTTTCCAGTGGGCCTAAAGTGGTCTACCTCCTCCAAAATTAAAATTAAATCATGAGCCCAACTAAAAAAAGAATTGTTTTTTAGAACTTCTTGCAATTTTGTTTTCCAAGCAGTTTTTTTGTTTTGTTTTTCACTTAAGTGTTCCTTTGATGCTTGCTTTTTGTCAACTTGACAGGTCTTGGGAGGAGGAGCAGATATTTCGTCCACTTTATTCCAAGCATAACTTAAGCATGTTTCTGAATGAGATTAGTGCTTTAGTAAGTATTCTGAGTAAAGCAGATTACCCTCCCTAAAGTGATATAGTATAATCAAACTAAAGGTGGTGTAATTGAAGTTGATATAATATAATGTTGAAGGTGATATAATATAAAGGTTGATCTTCCCTCAGACAAGAGAGAATTTCTCCTACCTGACTGATGCTGAAATAGGACATCAGTTTTTCCTTGCCTTTAGACTAGAACTGAAATGTTGATTCTTCCTGGTCTTGAGCCTACCTGTCTTTGGACCAGAACTATACCATCAGCAATCCTGGTTCTAAAACCCTTGGGTTAGACTGGAACTTACACCATTAGCTCTCTAGGTCTTCAGTTTGCTGACTGAAATCCTTCGGCTTTATAAGCCCCCACATCTTTAGAGCTAAATCCTTACAATAAGTCACATATTTTGTAAATTCTGTTTCTCTATAGAACCACAAGTAATACAAGCATCTATTTTACTTATGTTAAGAAATTAATCCCATTGAAATTCAAGTCCTTTTCATTAAGTTTAACATTATGTATTTTTTCCATTGTTGGTCATAGTTCTTTCTTTGAATTCTTTTGTAATGGCTTCTTAAGTTTTATCATTTTTAATACAGACATGCTTTGCATCTTAAAAGATAGGAATACCCTTTATTTTCACAATAAAAGTATGTCCTCATGTTAGGCTTCTGTTTGGGTTTGGTTTTTGTGTTATTTGGTTGGGTTTGTTTGTTTGTTTGTTTGGTAGCATTCAGATCATTTTCATCTGTCTTTATTTTTCCACAGTTTGGTGGAAACATAAGAAATGTATTTCACATTCATATTAACTGAACTTTAAAAAGAAATCTAACATTGCAAGTAGGATAGATGATCTCATAACAAAACGTAAGCAAATTTTCATAATATCAAATCAGTAACAGAAGTTTCTGGAGAAAAGCAAGCAGATGAGGGAAGTCACCCCTGAACTCCTGAAATTTTATGAAGCAACATTAGTAATTTAGGTTATGGCTACGGGTAATCCCTAATATTCCTTATCAGAGCCTCTGGAAAAGGTTGGATAGGGGGTTCCCTGCACACATTACCCATCTATATGGTAGAGGACATATGCAGTGTTTTCCTGGAGGAAAGGCATCTTTCTCAGGCTCTTGAAGAGTTTTTAAAGTGTTCCATCATTCAGGACACAATAGGAGATTTCTGAGTTTTGTTGCTAATATACCATGCTGGTGTACTATATGAATGTTTGGCGAATGTCTGACCATATCATTAGATAATTTAATAATCCACTAGTGCTACAGTAAGGATACAGTTGAACAAGAGGACAAGAGATCATATGCTTATTCAATCAACAAGATTCATTGAAAATTGCTGTGTCATATTACACTTTTGACTTCATTCATCAAAATTCAATTCAGGAATACTTCTAGGGAAGACTTCTTTCTCCTCTCCAATTTGTCCAAATTTCCCCTCAGTCTGAGTAAAAACACTTTTTAAGTAATCCCAATGAATGGATTCAAATAAATGATGTTATAATTAATGTTGCTTTTTTGTCTGGCTTAGCCCTTAGCCTTAAACTACAAAAAGAAATGGACATGTGGAAATTTTCTTGGGCCACCTGAGAAGAGAGAACCCAGTAAAAGTAAAATAAGATTAAAAATTACCAAAGTGTATAGGTGGGTCCAAGAAAATGAGAATGATTTTTAGGGTGTGGGGGGAGTTGGTTTGGATGCAGAAACCCACTAATTGCATTCATTTATCTATAAAAGCTGCAAGTTTATCTTTTTTGTAGGTGAGGAATACTCCATTGTATAAAAACACCATTTTATCCATTCCTCAGGTGATGAGCATTTGGGATATTTCCAAGATTTACTTATGATAAGTTATGCTGCTATAAACATGGGTGTATATATATCACTATGGTATGTTTTCAGTTCTTTTGGAGAAATACCCAGTGAATGGTACTTCTAATCATAGTTTTTTGAGGACTCTCCACACTGCTTTCCATATTGATTGTGCCAATTCACATTCTCACCAACATTGGAGAAAGGCTCCTTTTTCCCCATGGCTTCTCCAGCATGTGTTATTACATGATTTCTTTATGATAGCCATTCTTCCTGGAATGAGATAGAATCTCAGTGTTGTTTCAATTTGTGCTTCTTAAATGACCAGTGCTGTGGAATATTTTTTCATGCATTTATTTTCCATTTGTACTTTGTTTTAATGTGTTGTGGCAGTGCTGAAAGTAACGAGGAGAAGACCTGATGAACGCAGCTCAGAGGGCTCACTGAGATTCAGCCCTCAGTGAGCCAAAGAACCCCTGAAACAAGTCAGCTTTATTAAGAAGTAGTCAGTGTGATCTCATACACAATCACTTCAGCAAAGGAGGATCACATGCTCAGTCACAAACGTGACCATGATCTCCATTAACTTCCATCCCTTCCAAATCATAGGGTTCATCCAGAGGCCAACCAATAGCAGTCCAAGCAAAGGAGACAGCAACAAACCGAGAGCCCACAGGTGAAGCTGCCATCTATCACCTGGAGTCCCGGCTCTCCAGGACTCCCCAGTCCCAGCTTTCCAAGATTTTCAGTAACATGCCACAGCTGTCCCTGGGCCCCATACGTTACACTCGGTTTCTTGAAACACTAATCAGGCTACATCTCCACACTTTTATTATTTGAAAAATCAGGGCAAGGATTACAGACTATCAATCCATAACTTGTGGATGGATCTGTCATTATCAAACAGCACAGAGATTGGATATCATGACGCTTCCACTAAGCTATAGGGTAACGTGAAAAGAATCAAGGTTTTTCAATACCAGCTGCAACAGATCTGATAGTAGGTTTGTTATTACTTAAGGAAGCGATTGTAAAGGCAAATATTTCTCTATCTTAAGGCTGAAGTGGAATAGTATAAAAGCAATCCTTTAAATCAATAATGGTTAAGAACTAGTTCTTTGGGATTATACTAGCTTGTGGTAGTCCAGATTGTAAAGGATCCATTGGTTGAATAACAGCATTCTGCCTCATAATCACTATCTATGACTCCTAATTGTACAAAGACACATTTGCTAGTAAGGCTATTTCTCCCAATAATCAAACCAATAGTATCTTTGGGTATGGGGCCATAAATATTAGTGTGAATTTGATATACTCGATATGTGGGTTGTAAAATCTGATTCTCCACAGCTACAATATCTAACACTGTACTTCCTGGTGTGGCCTGAAAGAGCTCTGACACACTTAGTTTTGGTTGATCATGAGCTTATTCAAGGGAAACGGCTGATACCCTGTATTGTTTCTCTCTTGGCCATGAGGAGGCCGTTTTCCAGTTTCCTTGCTGTTGTAAAGGTTTTCCATTTTTATCAACTCATTTTCCCCAGCTTTCAAAAAGTCCTCAAAATTAGAGGACAGAGGCTGAAGGGCTGGAAATGCCTGCTTTACTTTGGAATTTTCTGCTTCAGACTCTTCATCCGCATGGAGGAGTCATTAGCTGTGGTGCTGCCTTCATGCTCCATAACGTCCTCATCAATCAAACTCCTCATAAGCCTGCTTTCCTGAGTTGGAGGAATTGGCTGTAGACTCAATTCCTCAGAGTCAGACTGCAGGGGCTCCAAAGCCAAGGAGATAAGGCCACATAAAGACCACACCCTTAAAGGGATAGGCTCTTCCTGCTGGTGCGCTCTGTGCTGAGCTTTTGTGACCTGCTTCCAAACTTTTAAGTCTAGAGCAGCTTTTCCTTTAGGCTGAAACCAAAAACAATGTCTTTTTTATGAGGAAAAATAATTCTTCAAAACTCCTTGGTTTCACCTTTACCTCCACTCCTCTGAGTAATGTCTCTATAAGGTGGACATACTCATTTTCTATGGAAGCAGAATTTCCCATTACTCTGAACTTTTGCTGGTGGTCTTGCCTACTCTGGGCAAATTTTTCCCACTCAGTCAGGCCTCTCTTAACTCACCCTTGGTCGTCCTTCATGCCGTGTGTTGCACGTCACTTGTTGTATGTGGTTACGTGTTGGTGCCGAAAGGAACCACAAGAAGACCTGATAAAGGTAGCTCAGAGGACTCACTGAGATTCGGCCCGCAGTGAGCGATGAACCCTGAAGCAAGTCAGCTTTATTTAGGGTATTCAGTGAGGTCTTGTGCATAATCACTTCAGCAAAGGAGGACCATGTGCTGAGTCATGAATGTAACCATGATCTTATTAAAAGAAGGACCATAGGGGCTGGAGAGATAGCTCCATGGCACAAGTGCCTGCCTGGCAAGTGCAAGGTTGTGAGTTCAAACCCCAGTCCCACAAAAAATAAATAAATAAATAAATAAATAAATGAAGGACCATATGTTTGGTCACGAATGTGACCACGATCTCCATTAACTTCCATCTCTTCCCTATCATAGGGTTCATGCAGGGGTCAACCAATTGCATTCCAAGCAAGGGAGAAAGCAACAAATGGAGAACCCACAGGTGAAGCTGCTATCCATCACCGGGAGTTCCAGCTTTCTGGGACTCCCCTATCCCAGCTTTCTGGGGTTTTCAGTAACAGACCACAGCTGTCTCTGGGCTCCGTTTATTACACTGCATTTCTTGAAATACTAGTCAGGTTACAGTACTTCCTCAGAGAAGTGTGTATTCATCTCAGATGCCCATATTTGGATTGGGTCTTTAATTTTGGATGCCTGATTTTTTTAAAGACCATACTTATGAGTGAAGTAAATCAGACCCACATCTGATTCTTTTAAATGTGAATCATGTCTAATATCTTGTCTATTATTGCTATATTCTTCCAAGGAAATTAAAAAATAAAAAGTAAAAAGGACAAGGAAATAAACTAAGGTTTATTAAAAGAGTAAATTTTTAATTGTTTGATCATTCTTACATACTTATGTCTGATAACCTGAGCAACAAATTTGATAACAATACACAATATAACAACCATTGTTAATTTTCTATTTTTATTTTGAAATTCTGTGCCATCTTTATTGTTTCATGTTGCTTTGTTTCTGTTCTTGTTCTTCTTATTTGCATTTTTCCTCTTTAAAAAAAAAAAGCCCTCTACATTATCCGTGGAAGAAGAAATCACTTACGAGCCATCTTCTCTGATCCCGAGACTTCTCGTTGATATAACAGGAAGAACGTTTCTCTCACTGATCAGTGGTGAGGATGAAGTCGGGTACTGTGTATAAAGCACTTAGAGCGGTCACACAGTCCTTCTATCTGGCAGTCAGAGATTGTTAGGGTCTTCCCCGGACTCAAAGCCATTGCTGCTGCAGCTGCCCCTCAGGCCAGCTTCTGACCCGCCCCTCTCTTCCAGCCATTTCACCTACCCCGTCCTCTTTCCTCAGTTCATTCCTCCTTTCTCTCCCATCTCCTTTTTCTTTCTCTGTCCCACCTGGCTTCCACTTCCCTATCTTTTCTTGTTTCTGTTCTGGTTTCACTCAGTTCTTCACTACAACTCTTCTCCGTCTTCACCCAGAAGACAGCACTCCGGCAAGAGCTGAATCAAACTGCCTCCGTCCACGTGTGGTTTCATTACTCACTTTTACCCGTGCCTAATTGCTCACATATAAAAACTATATATTAATGTTTTTTTAAATTTTTTTTATTTTTTTATTTTTTTTGTTATTCTTGTTTCAGAACCTTTGTTCGTTTATTCACTCATTTTTATGGCTGGCTCAGCCCGTCCCGAGGGCAGGGCTGGTGCAGCATGTGGTGCCGGGGATCGAACCGCGGTCCCTGAAGCCGCCCAAGCTTCCCCAAGCAGGCGCTTTAGACCACTGAACCATCCCGCCAGGCCCCTATATTAATGTTTTAAAATATCACTTAATGCCAAATTTCTTTTAAACTTAATAAGATAAAGAAGTACTTAGCAAATTGGCTGGACCTTAGCATAACGTGCGATGATTTTTACTTTTTATGTATTCACTGATTTTTGTCCTATCTCTTTCTTTTCATCTAAGCCCAAGGTGCAGAGGAAAAAAAATTATAAAGGGTGCAGTGCAGAGCTACAGCACCGTGACTTTCAAATAAAAAAAGCTTTTAATCTAATGATAACATCAAATTGTTATGTTTATCACTTTCATTATACATTTTAGTCATATTTTTAAGCACCCTAGAGTTTGTACTAAGAAGTAGTGATTTCTCTGACTCCCTTACAAATATTAACACCAGATTTTCTTTTTTCCTTTCTTTTTTTTTTTTTTTTTTTTTTTTTTTCAGGACTGGGGTTCAAACTCACTCCCTTGCACTTGCCAGGCAGGCACTTGTGGCATAGAGCTATCTCCCCAGCCCCAACACCAGATTTTCTGATGAAACTTTGTTCTGTATTTGCAGAAGTATTTCTTTTTTCTGTTTTTAATGAGGAAATGTTAAGTATTAGAACACATCGAAAGTTAAGCAAGAGGAGAACTTGTATAGAGAACCAACCCCTCTTGAAATTCTCTTTAAAAATCAGTAAGGAACCAAGTTGAGATCTACAAAGAAAGGAGCACTGCTCAAGGTGTGGTTCACAGACAGCAGACTACCTACAATGTACTTGTAATTTATAAATATAGAATTTGAAAATCTTTAGAAACACTTGTATCAGTTTAGCATAGCTGACTTACACAAGTTCCTGCTCAGTGGACTTTTCTAATCTAGCTAAGGAACAGGTCAGAGGATGTTGTAGTGGTCAGCCTTGAGGCTGGAGATGCTCAGTGGTAGTGCCTTAGGGACCACATACTAGTCCACTAAGAAGTAGCCCAGCAGGATGGCTCAGTGGTCTAAAGCGCCTGCTTCGGAAAGCTTGGGCGGCTGCAGGGACCGCGGTTCGATCCCCGGCACTACATGCTGCGCCAGCCCTGCCCTCAGGATAGGCTGAGCCGGCCATGAAAATAAATAAATAAACAAACAAAAGTGCTGAAACAAGAAAAAAAAATCTTAAAGAAGTAGGGTGAGAGAAGTTTGAGAAGCTGTCACATAAGCTATCCAGTACTCCTACAATTTCATGGTACCAAATAATCGTTGTACTAGTCATCAAGAGTTCATTTATAAGAAGTAAAAAAAAAATAGAAACATCAAATATGTTGGCTTCCATAGGAAATTAAAAAAAAAAAAAAAATATTTCAGTTTTGCTTCTTCCTCAAACCTGTCTTTGGCTACATCGACGTTGATGCTAACCGTTCTTTAGAGAGCCCTGCCATCTTGTGGTTGAAACAGAGAACAGCATGCTTCCAAAGGCCTGTTCGATTTTGCGAAGCTTTTCTCTGACAGTCCTCTCTGCTGTGATTCAGAGTGGTACACAGCCACACTTTAAGTAAAAGCATTTTAAACAATGGAACGATTCTTTGCGGCGTCTAAACAGCACTCTGAGAGCCTCAGTAAACTGGCTCAAGATAGACTGTACATAGTTACCCTCTGGGTACACTTCAGATTTCCATTTTCTTCATTATTATTTTTTTAAGAATTTATTTTATTTTATTTTTCTTGTTTCAGAACCTTTATTTGTTTATTCACTCATTTTTATGGCTGGCTCAGCCTGCCCCGAGGGCAGGGCTGTCGCAGCATGTGGTGCCGGGGATCGAACCGCGGTCCCTGAAGCTGCCCAAGCTTTCCCAAGCAGGCGCTTTAGACCACTATCCCGCCGGGCCCAATTTTCTTCATTATTTGATAGGCGAGAACATGGCAGAAACAAACTCGTCGGAGATCCGAATATTTTCATTCCGAAGGAAGAAAGGACTAAAGTAGAGCGCGGGCTAGAACACACTATGTTTGGCTGGTTCTCAAAGCCACACTGGACCGGCCAAAAGCTCAGCGGATTAAAGCGTTTGCAAGCAGGGGCCGCGGGTTCGATCCCCGAGCCTGGCCTGCCATGCTGGGCGCCCCCCCACCCCGGGTGTGCTGAGACCACAATTGAGACTGGGCGTGGTGGCGCCCAGCTCTTTGGCTGCTGTAGACAGACAGATCACGAGTCCGATCTACGTAGTGAGCCCCTTAACACCCTCTCCCTGTAGTCCGTTCCCTAAAAATAAAAAAATTAAAAAGCCACACCTAGCCTCTGTGCCCGTAGTCAAAGGGTAAACCACAACTCCCAGCCTGCTCTGCGCGGCCCGGCGGCTGCGGAGACGAGTGCGCGTGGGCGGTCCTGGGCATTCGGCATGGCGGCGTTTGCAGACTTAGACCTCAGAGCGAGTTCCGATCTGAAGGCTTTGCGCGGCCTGGTGGAAACCGCCGCTCACCGTGAGTCTCGGCTTCGTGGCCTCATAGTGTACCTAGTCCTGTCCCCCAAACCGTCGAGTTACGCCCAGGTCTCGTGGGATCTTTGGGAAGCCCTGGAGCCCGCCAGCCTCGGTGCTGCCCTTTTGAGCTCAAAAGTTTTGTTGGTCTGTTAAAATGCACTTAATTGCATTTTTAATGAAAATTTGGGGAACAGAGGCCTGAGAAAGATGACAGATTTGTGCAGACTCGCGCAGCGGAGGCGTGCGGCATTCCAACTGTAGTTTACCTCAGCCAGTGCTTTTAGTAGCAATCTTTCCCGATTTCTCGTGTGTCTGGGCAAATGGGAGAGACTGGGAACACGAGCAGGGAGTTCACCGGGCTGTCACGTCTTGTCGCGATAATATTGAGAGGAACAGCATAGGTCGTAGCAGACACGAGCGAGTGGACACATGGTCGGAACAGACACGAGCGAGTGGACACATGGTTGGGATGCTACTCATGTTTGACTCGAGAGAGAGACTGGGGGCCCTATTTGTACTCTTTGAGTCAGGCACGGTTTGTTTGTCCCTCACACTGTACGCTGTGGGGATCCAGGGGTTAAAGAATAAAGATACTGGTGCAGTAACGTGGGTTCCTGACAGCCCTCGGCTCATTGTGGAAGCTGATTGTCGCTATTTTTCAGATGTTATGACAGAACCTCTCTGGCAAAGTCAGTTACCCTTTGTTCTTGTTTTTTCTCTCCCCTCCCCCTCCCTCTTTCCCCTCTCACATCCTCCGACCCGCCCACCCTCTCCTTCTCCCCTCTCCCCTCTCCGCTCTCCTCTCTCCCCTCTCCCCTCCCCCCTTCCTCCTCTTACACCCTCCCAACTCAGATTGAACTCAGGACCTTGGGCTTGCCCAGCAGGCGCTTATGGCCTTGAGCTATCTCCCAGGCCCAATGTGTATTATTTTCATATACAGTAATCCCAGTACATCCCCGTGTATATTTTATTTTATTTATTTTTTAAACAATTCTTTTTATTTTTTACTTTTTCTTTGTTTCAGAACTTTTATTAATTTTTATGGCCGGCTCAGCCTGCCCTGAGGGCAGGGCTGGTGCAGCATGTGGTGCCAGGGATCGAACCGTGGTCCCTGCAGCTGCCTAAGCTTTTCTAAGCAGGCACTTTAGACCACTGAGCCATCCTGCCGGGCCCGGATGGTAGTATTGGTAACAGTGACCAGGTGGAAACCATGGGATGAAAATGAACAGAGAGCTGTTAAAGAGAATGATTGGAAGGCAGAAGCGCGAGATTTTAGTGTCATGATAACAAGAAGTCATGGTGATTAAACAAAGCCCAGACCATTACTACTACTGTTCTAAAAACATCTTCTATAATTTTATTTAATTCTTGTGACAAGCATATGAGCTAAGCAGTAGTATTATTACTGTTGGATAGATGAAGAATGTGAAATTTCACATTAAATAACTTGGAAATGGTACAGTTGTATTTAAAAGCAAGGCAGAGTTCTCACCTGTAACTTTTGGTATTCTGCCTCCTAGCCTTGATATCTGTATGTGCAAGAAGGAGAATACTTAATACAAATATTCTATTTTTCTTTTCAGTTGGTTATTCGGTCGTTGCTATCAATCATCTTGTTGACTTTAAGGAAAAGAAACAGGTAAGTTAGATTCCTAAAGTTGGTAAGTTTATTATAATTATAAAAAGGAAATGAAACCCGTAAATTCTAAGTATTTGTGGTTATTTATATTTCTATTGTGAGTAGAGAGAGTACAGATGAAGATATTTCTTAAATACATTCCATTAGTGCACTGTTACTTTATGTTAATATTTGAGCTGTTGCATATTTGTACGAATAACATTTTTGTGAAGTACTCTGGCATGGTATAAGGATTCTTAAAGGTGATTTAATGTTAATTAAGCCACTCAATGTTTTAAACTGCATTGATTGAACTGTAATCACTATCTTTATTTGTCATGGAGTCACTGATGTCCTTCTTAAGCATACTAGGAAATATGTATGTTTATTTCTTTGCCTGTTCTTAGCCAAAAGGTCGAGAAGTTATAAGAACTGTATCTTATAGGTTATTTCTGTCTAAATTAGTTTCCATCCCTTTTATTCATTGATATTTTTAATTTTATTTATTTATTTATTTATTTATTTATTTATTTATTTTTGAGACAGGGTCTTGTTATGCAGTTCAGGCTGGCCTTGAGCTCACTTTTGTACCCCAGGCTGGTCTCAAACTTGCACTGATCCTCCTGCCTCAGCCTCCCGAGTTCTGGGATTACAGGCATTCATTGATATTGTTAGTTACTTCTCTGCTTTTTTTTTTTTTTTTTCCTTCCATTTTTTCTTTTTAGAAAAGCTTTAATTTTTCTAAGTTCTAAAAGCTTGCTTAGGGCTGGCCAAATAGCTCAGTAAATTAAAGCACCTGCGACCAGGCGCAGGGCCCCAGGGTTCAATCCCCAGCCTGCGGTACCAGCCCTACCCTGGGGCGCACTGAGGTAGCAGTTGAGTGTGGTGGCACATTCCTGGAATCCCAGCTCTTGGGAGGCTGAAAACAGGTGGGTCATTATGAGTTCCGATCTAGTAGTGAGACCCTGAAACCCATTAAAAAAAAAAAGTTTTGCTTGCTTTTTTTTTTTTTTTTAAAGTAATATAGCTTAACCCATTAACATTTCCATTATGTCTCATGCCTTACACATGTATGGTCTTAGATGATTATTTACTATTTGTTGTAGGAAATTGAAAAACCAATAGCGGTTTCTGAGCTTTTCACAACTTTGCCAATTGTTCAAGTAAGTGCTCTTTTTAAAGCAATTTCGTATGCATTCATTCAGTTCCAAGAAAGCCTGTTCCATGCACTGTCCCCTGACCTGCTTGCACCTTCTTCTGCCTGCCAGTCTTACTTTTAAACCATGGATCACCACTCAAGCATTCTCTTCCTATCAGTGTGATACTTGTTTTTCTCCTTTCCTGAAGGCTTATAATTTCTAATTTATCTCATTATATAATTTGATATATGTATTGTATTTTCTTTGGCTATATTATAAGCCCTTGAGGAATGGGAGCTATGTTTGATGTTGGGTATCCCTTAGAGCTAGTTCATTTTAATGAGTATTTGCCATTGGTAAAAGAGAAAATCAGTGGGTTCTGTTTCATACTTTTTTTGATACCATATTTTTTGTTCATAGGGAAAATCAAGACCAATTAAAATTTTAACTAGATTGACAATTATAGTTACAGATCCATCTCACTGCAATGTTTTGGTAAGTTAATTATTTTTCCTTTCTTGGCATTCCTTTTTGACCTTGTAATCTGTACTGAGTATTGCATTTTATTGTACTTCATTCTCCATGATACCAGCCTACTGTTCCTGTCCTTAGAATTCACACAGTATCCATTTTATTTTTTAATCATGGCACATATACAGTGACTCCCCAATTAAAAAATCCCCTGCCGACTTTCATTCATTGAACTTATGTGAACCAGACTTAAGGTGGGTGCGATGGATATTACTCTGATCTTTGACGGTGTAAGCTTGCAGTTTAACTGTAAAACAAGCACTGAAAAAAAATACTTAGAAATGTGAGGAAAATTTTAAAAGAGGGTAGTGACCAAGTATTGTAGGAATGTGTAACCTAAATTGACAATCACGCTAGGACCAAGTATACAGGTGACAGGTAGGAAAGAGAGTTCCTACCAAGAGAATAACTTCTATCAAGACCTGAAACTAAGAAAAATGGTCAGGGAGGGAAGAGAAAGAGTGGAACCTAAGAGCAGTGGAATGTCTTGGAAGCTTTTAACCAAGAAAATAACTTTTTTTTTTTTTTGTCTTTTTGAGGCAGGGTCTCACTATGCAGTTCAGGCTGGCCTTGGGCTCACTTTTGTAGCCCAGGCTGGTCTCAAACTCACACTGATCCTCCTGCCTCAGCCCGGCTAAGAAAATAAGTTTGTGCAGAAATTTTTTTTTTTTTTTTTAATCTTTTTGAGACAGGGTCTCAGTATGTAGTTCAGGCTGGCCTTGAGCTCACTTTTGTAGCCCAGGCTGGTCGTAAACTCACACCAGATCCTCCTGCCTCAGCATCCCAAGTGCTGGGATTACAGGCGTGAGCCACCACACCTGGCTTGCACAGCAGTTTACCACTGAAGGAGAATAGAAAGCATATGTTGGTTCATGGATGAAAGATTTTGTTAACTGAAAGAGACTGGAGTGCACCTGTTGATAGGAAAGATCAAATGAGATCCCTGAAGTGAGTGAGCCATTTGTCTTCAACTAGAGTGGACACTTCTGCCATACAAGTGATAAGGAAAGCCTCACCCACTTTATCTAAACTTTCTTTTCGCACTGAGGATTAAGCTCAGAACTTTGGGCCTGCTAGGCAGGTGCTTATGCTGCTGAGCTATCTCCTCAGCCCCAAACCACTTGCTGAAACATCTGTGAAAAGTCTAAACTTGCTATTTTATGCAGCCACAGGCACCATTCTGGTTCTATCACATCCTATCATACAGAGTTTATATATTTGAATATATATTTTCTTTTTTTAAAAATTTTATTTATTTATTTATTTTCTTGTTTCACAACCTTTGTTTGTTTATTCACTCATTTTTATGGCCGGCTCAGCCCACCCCCAGGGCAGGGCGGGCGCAGCATGTGGTGCTAGGGATCAAACCACGGTCCCTGAAGCCGCCCAAGCTTTGCCAAGCAGGCGCTTTAGACCACTGAGCCATCCTGCCGGGCCCCTGAATATATATTTTCTAATCTTTTCACATATAATGCATACATTACTGGTTTGAGCATTTCCTTTTTAAGTAGTAACTCTGGCTTTACCAATATGTTCTTTTATGACCCAGGATGGTCAAGTAGTTTCTTACTCATCAGTCATTTTAAGTGTGTAATTAAGTTTTCTTTGTGCACCTAATTATATCACACTTTGTAATATATGTTACATAGAAGACATAACACTTGGGTTTATGTATTTTTTGTTTGCAAGAAAGAAGGGTGAGGGCCAGCCCGATAGCTCAGTGAACTAAAGCACCTGCTTAGGCAGAGTACAGAGACCCAGGTTGAATTCCCAGTATGCTGTGGCGGCTCTGCGCACAGGTGGGGGAGTGGGGTGCACTCTAAGACAGCCATTGAGACTGGGCATGGTGGCACACACCTGTAATCCCAATACTGGGAGACTGAAAACAGAATCACCATTGAGTCCAGTCTACGTAGTAAGACCCTATAAACCCTGTGGACCCTGTATCAAAATTTGGTATCAAAATTCTCATGTTTTATATAAGAAACAAAAAGTAGCATATCAGAGTGTTGTGATTAAAATGTAAGCATAGTTAGATCTGTAGGCAGGAAGTCACACATGTACTTTGTGTTATTGTATGATAACATTCTTTTTGTATCACTAGAGGGCGACTTCTTCAAGAGTCCGGCTATATGATATCATTGCAGTTTTTCCAAAGACAGAAAAGCTTTTTCATGTAAGTAACATAAAGAAAAACAAGTAGTATTTCTTACTCTTTATAAGAAGTCTGATGTTACTTCCTTGTAGGCAACCTTCTTTGTCCCACCTGGAAAATGTTAGGATTTTTCATTTACCCTTGGAATTCTGGAATTTCACAAGGAAATATTTAGGTAGCCTGTGGGTTTTTTGTTTGGCCAGTTATTTTGTTCTGTTGATCCTGCAAAACATTTAATGGTCTCAGTTTGAAGAAATCCTCAGATAGACACCTGTTTATCTCTGCTTTATCCATCCAGCACTTCTCTTAGATAAATGTTGTTCCATTTCTAGCTCTGAAATCACTTCACGATTCATATTTGGTGCTGCCTGAGGAGTGTAAACTTCTACTGTAGCATAAGACCTGGCTCCTCTGTTCAGCTTCCTCTTTTACATGCTCTGGCTTCTATAGCCCATGTGCCAGCATGAACATGGCAGTCTTTAGTTTTCCAGAAATTCCTTTTCCTATTCTGAGACCCTTTGTCATTTTAATTCCTTTTGTACATTTAGAATTCCCATCTTGGCACTTTGTCAGAGACAAAGGGGCTTAGCAGGTGTGCTCATTTTGTCAACTTGAAACAGAGCAACCAAGCATTTTAAATGATTACAGTGTGGGGGAAAAAAATCACTGTAATACAATATTTTATTTTATTTTATTTTTTAAGATTTTTTATTTTATTTATTTATTTTTTCTTGTTTCAGAACCTTTGCTTGTTTATTCACTCATTTTCATGCCGGCTCAGCCCACTCCGAGGGCAGGGCTGGCGCAGCATGTGGTGCCAGGGATCAAACCATGATCCCTGAAGCCGCCCAGGCTTTCCCAAGCAGGCGTTTTAGACCACTGAGCCATCCCGCCGGGCCCCTGTAATACAATATTTTAAGGAAAATGTTTTACCTGGTAAAGCTAGATATAGCTACTTTAGGAGGTTTTAAAAGTTGTCTTTAGGCTTAAAGAAGTTGTAGCAGGCAAGGGATTGGCTTTATTTATTTATTTATTTATTTATTCATTTGTCTTTTTGAGACAGGGTCTCGTTATGCAGTTCAGGCTGGCCTTGAGCTCACTTTAGTAGCCCAGGCTGGTCTCAAACTCGCACCAGTCCTCCTGCCTCAGCCTCCCGAGCGCTGGGATTACAGGCGTGAGCCACCACGCCCGGCTAGGCTTTAGATGTCTTAATTTTACACTAGCTTTTTTCTAAGCAAAATGTGTTCTGAAATTGTACAGTTTACCCAGTAGATGGAGCTAGGGGCCTGATGTGTGGATTTAGTTTTCAAGGAGCACAATTAACACTTCATTATGTTAATGGAAAGAGCATCACAAATAATCCGTGGATGCCTGGCATTTATTGGTAGCTTCCTTTATAAAATGCAAATGATGGTAGTTCTCAAGAATTTTGTTTCAATTAAAGAGAGGAGAAGCCAGTAAGTAGTTCTTAGTCATTGCATCAAAGATACCTGTAGAACTTTTTAAAAATGGGCATAGGTAAAAGAAAAAAATAGGGCACATTGAGTCTTTTTTTTTTTTTTCTTGTTTCAGAACTTTTGTTTGTTTGTTTATTTATTTTTATGGCCGGCTCAGCCTGCCCTGAGGGTAGGGCTGGCACAGCATGTGGTGCGGAGATTGAACCACAGTCCCTGCAGCCGCCTAAGCTTTCCTAAGCAGGCGCTTTAGACCACTGAGCCATTCTGCCGGGCCCCCACATTGAGTCTTTATCACTAGAGATTCTGTCCATATATGTTGGAGTTGAGTCTGGGAATCTGTTTCAAGTTCTGCAAAATAAGTCTCATTTAGTGCTGAAACTAGATAACTTAGCATAAAGAGGAGCTGGCATTTCCATATTTGCAACTAAAAGCTTTGTTGTATATTTCATTTCTGAACAAACTTAAAGATCATGTAATTTAACATTTCCATAGCTCTTTACTGGTAATTAGGGAAACAAAACACTTAAGTAACATTTTGACTGAAAAAATATAACATATAAATATATAAGGCTTTTGTGTTTCCTTTATGTTTCACAGCAATTCTATAGGATAGGTATTTATTGCTCTCATTATATTATACAGGAGGAAACAGAAACTTAAGACAAATGGGACAGCAAGTATGTAGTAGTGGTAAGACTTCAGGATTTTAAAAATGTGATTTCATATAGTGGTTTTATCTTATGCATTTATCTTATCACTCATTTTTCCAAAGTCAAAATTGAATTACTGAACATATGCTTAATAGTGGGTGGAGCAGTCAGAAATACTTTTTGGGAAGGGGGCTCAGCTTTGCCCTGAGGGAGGAGCCAGCGTGACATGTGCTGGGGATCAAACGGCAGTGCCCTTACCTGCCTAAGCTTGCCTAAGCAGGTGCTTTAGACTGCTGAGCTATCTCTCCAGCCCCTAGAAAGATGGAAAAAAGGTGTCATTCACTAAATGTTTGGAACTGACTGATACAAAAATTGCATGAGCACAAGGTTCTAAAACTGGAACATCTTCCCCTTATCTGCTCCAGTCTTACTCATTCCTTAGAAATTACATAAAGTTAGAGCACTCCCTGTTTCCTATAGAAACTCAATTAAAAAGATTTTTTTAATGATGAACTTTTATAAGTACATTATGTTTGGGAATTAGGGCAAATGCAAGCAGTTTGTTGGTTAACAGGTTGTGTGCTGTAAGTGATGTCACTTGTTTTGTAAGTTGATGTCCAGAACTATAACAGGTATTCCTGTGGGAATGATATTCTAAAATTAAATTAGGTCTCTAAGATGAATCACACAAATACATATGTTAGCAGTTTGAAATATAAAATCTAACTACTTTAAATAGCATTGTTTCCATGGAAAATAGAATGCTGTTTTACATTCAAAATATCTGGTGGAAGGTATCATGAATTAAAGAACACCTTCCCCACAGCTACCTGAGACAATAAGACAAAAATCAGATTGTGAGTAAAGTGGGGGTTCACTGGCCAGCAGCTATGGATACTACAGGGAAAGAGCTACACAGTGGCTTGAGGGGCTTCCAAGGCAATTATTCCCCTTTAAGATTTAAAGCAATAAAAAGATAGACGGGAATTCTGATTGTTTACTCTAGTGGTCTCCAAACTACTTGACTGTGTACTCTATCCATTTAAAACAATACTGAGCATTCTCTCAGTCTTAGTCACTCTAATTGTTGCGAAGACGAAATACCTGACACCCAAAGTTAAAGGGGGAAAGGTTTATGGAGCTCACAGTTTATAGAGAGTTCACTCCATAATCAGCTGGTTCTACGGCAGGATGGTTTGGCAGAGGTACAACACAGAGAGAGCCAGTGCATGGCAGCATAAGACAGAAAAACAAGCCAGGGAGGGAGGGACGGACTAGGCTCTTTCTGTCCCTTATGCTGTATGCAGGCTACCTGCTCTAGAACAGATATAGCATTCACACACTTAATCCTAACCAGAACTTTGCCCAAACAGTGAGTGGACTGATGTAGTAATCATACATCCTTGTCTGCACCACACACTATAGGTATAGCCACCTCTAAAAGCACATCCCCACATGACTGCATGAAGCTTTAGAGAGATGTCTAGACACAAATCCTAACACTCACCATATGTGTATGTTTATTTGTCCTATACACATTATTTACTTGTTCCATAATACTAGTATTCTTTGTAAAAGATATATATATATATATATATATGTATATATATATATGCACACAAAAGAAAATTCAACCTTTAAGAATATGTAAGTTAAGAAATAAATGGGAATAGAAGCTGTTTTTTCCCTCCTTCTGAAGTTCATGCCTCTTCTCAAATAGCACTGTCAGCTGTACCTTGCAGAAGAGAGGTGTTTTCAAGACAGTGTTTCTTTTTTTTTTTTTTTTTTTTCCTTGTTTCAGAACTTTTGTTTGTTTTATTTATTTATTTTTATGGCTGGCTCAGCCTGCCCTGAAGGCAGGGCTGGCGCAGCATGTGGTGCCAAGGATCGAACGGTGGTCTGTGCAGCCGCTTACAGACGCTTTAGACCACTGAGCCATCCTGCTGGGCCCCAAGACAGAGTTTCTTGAAATGATATGTCTTCCAGCTTCACCTTTACCTAGATATTTGCTAAAATGCAGATGGTTAGGCCTTGTTTACCAAATGAATCACTGAAGATGGACCTGGTGAAAATCTCCCTTTTTGATAAAAATGTTTTTGAAAGTTTATATGTACCTAGGATTGAGAGCCCTTGTTTATGGGCTTCTCTTTTCCCTTAGCAGATCTGACTTTCTCATGTATAATATAAAACACTGAAGCATGTTAATCTAATATCCGTGAAGTTTGATGATTACAGGTGGCTATGGGCCCCCACCCTGCTGTCCCTCGGTGCCACAAAGGCCAAAATGTGTATAGATGGGCACCTTGCTTGCTAGGGAAGTACGTTTTGTCTTCCAAAGAAGGAAAGACATGGTTAAATACAACTAGTATGAGCTTAATATATAGTTTCATGGTTTTAAGAAAAAAACTATGGTAAAATTCTTAAGTGAGAACTATATTGAACATAATTTAATCTTTTTAATGGTTTAGAAAGTAATTCATTTTAGTATGATTCTTTAAATGTATCAATTGAGGGCCAAGGATATAGCTCAGCAGCACAGCACTGCCCGGTAGGCACGAGACCCTTTGTTCATCTCCAAGTAACAATTGAACATTATTAGGTTACTAGAAAGCTAAGTAACAGAAGATTTCAGCTTGGAGCATTAGAAAGATGAGGTCTCAGGGGAAGGTAGAGAGCTGTCCTGTGTAACTTAAAGATTTCTTTTTATAATCCCTTTTCCATTTTTTCCAAAGGCAACCACTACTACAGCATTTCTGTGTGTCTCCTCAGAAGTACTGGTCACCTAATCTTTCTTTCCTTGGTTTTTTCCTCTTTGTGTCTTTCTTTTTGTTTAACACCTGCTTTTTCTTCACCTTTCAGTATATCTTGGACAATACTCTGTAATACAAATGAAAGAGGTCTCTCATTCTCTTTAAGGAGTTCACGTTGTCCATACTATAAGAGGACCATATTTATGTAAAACTAAGGAATGTTTAATTGTCCCTACTCTTGTGATTGGTGTTATAATGACTGTACAGTTGTCCTTAACCTAAATAAAATATATGGCTATAGCATGTATTTCTAGATATCTACAAAATACATTCTTACAAGTGCAGTTCCTAATCTGTGCATTTGAAATATTAATAGCTATTGTAAGTCTTTAAATCCTTTGCTGATTTAAAACTCCTGAGAGTACCTGTTTATTCTTCAATCAGTATTGTAATATGGACATTTTGGTCTTTGCCAGTTGACTAGTTTTAAAAAAAAATGACAAGCTGAACTCATTTCAGATACTATTCCAAACATTGTTTTTCATATTTGTATTAAATTTTCTGGCTCTCTTGTGAATTGGTGCAGCTGGAGCAGTTGGGTTGGGGCAGATTCTTCATGAGCCAGATGTTTGTGCCAGATCAGCGTTGCTTCCCAGGCTTACTAAGTTACAGTGAAGGCCTTAAAGCCAGGCAGCCTCTGCCCACTAGTTGCTGCCCAAAGCCCTAGAGGGGAGTAGGAGAAATTACTCAGATTTTGAAGAAACTAGGTAAGACATGATACCTCTGTCAGCCTTAATCAGAGCCAGTGCCCCTCTTCACCCTTCTCCCTTACTCCTCCGTTCTTCCCTGTGGTTCATGCTGTTTTGATTTTGCTAGCATAGCCACCTGGGCTGGTTAAATTTGTTTGTCAGTCCTCTGTACATAACAACATTGTCAGTGGACTTGTTTGCAAGGCGATCCTTTTTATCTCTAATTTTTTTTTTTTTTTTTGCTTTTTGTTTGTTTGGTTTTTTTGAGGCAGGGTCTCACTATGTAGTTCAGACTGGCCTTGAGCCTACTTTATAGCCCAGGCTGGTTTCAAACCCAGTGTTCCTCCTGCCTCAGCCTCTCACACCCAGCTTATAAATCAGATTTTAAAAATCAAATAATGGCAAAATGAAGTCAACCAAACATGTTATAGCAGCATCTTACAGCTTATACTGTGCACTAGAAACCATTCCCCAGCTCTCCCGCCCCCCGCCCCTGGCCCCCCAGGTATCAAACTCAGGGCCTTGCACTTGCCAGGTAGATGCCTATCCCCAGCCCTGCTTTATTTTCCTTCCCCAATTGTCCGTATATTGTGGTTTCTGTGTGTTTCAGTTTGCATGTGGCTTTTGTAAGTAGTTTCACACCTCTTTTAGACCTAAATGCAGAGTGTTGATCAATAAGTGACAAAAATTACAATGAAGGAAATTAAAATTAGAAAAAAATTTTATTTGGTTTATGACAGTTCTAGTCATTCATATACACTGTTTCCATTAGTATTTGTACAAATCAGTAGACTGAGTGGAACGCTAGGCCTGGGACAGTTCTTGGCACAAAGGTGCTTAAATGGCATATATGGATCTTGAACACATTCCTTTTGGCTAATTGCTTCCTTGAATTTCACAACTTCTAGTATTTTCTTTCAGAAACAATCAGAAATAATTTCTGTATTTTTAACCTCACCTGTATAGAAACTATCCCTGTGTAGAAAACCATATAAGTTAGAGGGTCTCTGGGTTCTGGATGCACCTCCCTGCTTCTAATGGGGCATATCCAAAGCCTTTGACCCAGTCCTGAAGGAGTAAATAGTTGGCTTTGTAATAGGTCAGATGTATTCCAGTGCAGAACCATCTTAACACCTATGGCATTAGGTGTTACAGAACCATAGCTATCCGTGCTGCTTTCTGTGAGGCTTGACTCTTTCTCACTTGTGCCTGTTTACACTGAGCCTTACATCTTTCCTATTCTTTCCTTTCTTGACAGGTTGCTTGCACACATTTAGATGTGGATTTAGTTTGTGTTACTGTAACAGAGAAGCTGCCATTTTACTTTAAAAGACCGCCTATTAATGTGGTAAGTGTTACAATTTCCAGATATTTGTTTATTTATTTTTATGGCTGGCTCAGCCTGCCCTGAGGGCAGGGCTGGCGCAGCATGTGGTGCTGGGGATAGAACCACAGTCTCTGCAGCTGCCTAAGCTTTCCTAAGCAGGCGCTTTAGACCACTGAGCCATCCTGCCGGGCAATTTCCAGATATTTGAGTCTGTAGAAACTTGTAAAATTAGGAGCCAGCCAAATAGCTCTGTGGATTAAAGTACCTGCAGGCAGGCACAGGGGCTGGGGTTCGATCCCAGAGCCTGCCGAGACTGGGCACCACGCATTCCTGTAATCCCAGCTCTTGAGAGATTGTAAACAGGTGGATCCCTATAAGTCTAATCTAGTCATGAGACCCTGAACACCTCGTAGACCCTTCCCTAAAATACAAAAGAAAAAAAGAAGTACGCTTACAAAATTTAACATTATCAAATGAGAAAAGGGAAGAAAAAGTGGGAAGGGCTGGAGAAATAGTTCAGTGGTCTAAGTGCCTTCCTGGCAAGCACGAAGACCGAAGTTCAATCCCCAGTACTGCATGCCTTGCTGGTCACACACTGAGCCGACCACCAAAACTGGGTAACCGGACGTGGTGGTAAATGCCTGTCATCCCAGCGTTGGAGCAGCTGAGACAAGTGAATCAGCATAAAAAGTATCAAAGCTGATCGTGGTGGTGGCTCTAGTTCTGGCGTGCTGGGAATCACTTGAACCGGGAGGTTTGAGGCCATACTGTGCAATATAGTGAGACTCATGTGGATGAGCCAAGTGTTTAGTTTACAGTTGGTATTTTTTTAAAGCTTTAGAAGTTAAAACTTGTGGAGGATATTGAAGAGAGTAATTATTAATGATGGATACTTACAGCCTCAACATTAAAGGGATCGAACAGTCAAAAAAGATGGAAAAGAGGGGCCAGGGAGATAGCTCCGTGGCACAAGTGCCTGTCTAGACAAGTGCAAGGTTGTGAGTTCAAACCCTGGTCCTAGAAAAAAAAAAAAAGATGTGAAAGAAAAGACAAAATATACAGAGGATCCTTGAGATACCAGCAGACCTGGGGATAGGAAGGAGCAGGACATGGAATCACTGGGGCATGGTCTGCGTAAAATCATAACCTCACTGAAGCCTGCTGGGGTACTTCACGGAGCAGCCACGGGGCCGGGGGCGTTTTTGTTCCACTTGCTGTAGAATTTTCCTCTTTATGTTTTCACTTGTTTCCCCATTCCTCTTATCTTCCACATTGCCATCCAGGCCTCAGTGCCCTTCTGTTTCCATTATAAAATTGGTAATGTTTCACACTAGTAACTTTTGATAGCTATGAGTTTAGTACAGCTGTTAACTATTTGCTTTGCCAGCGGGTCCTAAGAAAGCTATTTTAAAAGTAGTTTCCAAAGCTCAAGTCTCATTCTCGAAAGCTACTGTGCAAGAAAAGGATGAAGCATATATAGTCCAGTAGCTAATCCTATAAGAATTAGAATGCTAGGGGTTTTTTTTCCAAAGTGAGTAACTCCCTTATTCTGTGTCTTTATAGACTTGTAACTGCCTCAGTTTTTGTTGAACTTTTCTGCTAAGCAATTGGCATAATGCCCAGTATTAGGGGAAAATGTGAATCTATTTCATGTGGAAAAATGTAAATTAGGTCATGTTCTACCCCTAAAAATACGCTACAGAATTGTACTTGAAAAGTACCAAAAATATATGGTCATTTTTTTTTTTTTAATTTTTTTTTTTCTTGTTTCAGAACCTTTGTTTGTTTATTCACTCATTTTTATGGCCGGCTCAGCCTGCCCCGAGGGCAGGGCTGGCACAGCATGTGGTGCTGGGGATCGAACCGCAGTCCCTGAAGCTGCCCAAGCTTTCCCAAGCAGGTGCTTTAGACCACTGAGCCATTCCGCCGGGCCCCCTATGGTCATATATTTAAAGAAAAAACTTATTAAAGAGCTCTGTTCCATAACTATTAAGACTACTACTGAACATAGAGCAACACTGTGTTGCCTAAACCAAAATATTTTCTTACCCATACTAGTACCGGTCCCGAATGAAGAAGCGCCGTAACACTGAACTGTGTCCTGCTCTAGTCAAAGGCCTGTGTTATACAGCAGCGCCCCCATCAGCTGTGGCCAGTGAGGTCTAGCAGGGAGTCAGCTTGCTCTGCAGTCACAGTGTCAGGGCAGTTCTGAGTAATTGCCTGTCACATAAACTTGTGCCCTGCCCTCAGGTACAGTGCTAACTGCCACAGAGTCACAAATAAGCCAAGTTCTGGCCATTTTGCTGGCCTGATATATTTCTCTGTGGAAGTAGCAGTCTCTTTGTTTAGAAGTTTGCTTTTCCCAGCTCAATTGCCAACCTAGGAGCTATGTAAGAAGAACTCTTAAAGATAATGCAGCTACACTGAAAATTGTTACTAATCTTAAAACTTTGTCACCTTTTTCTTCACTAATGGACTAGGAAGGGCACTTGCCACATGGCTTTGGCTAATAATCTCATGTGCAATCCTGTGTTCTTGGCAGGAGGCAGTGGTGGCATGTGATGCTGAGGCCACGTCCATGGGAAGGACAACAGTTCACATTACATGACTGCTCATGCCCCACCACAGTGGTGAGCTCCCCAGTGCGTGTTCTAGGGAGGGGTTCCGACTGGGTCTCCTAGAAACATGCCTTAAGGTTAAACCAAACTGTTGTAAGCTTTCAGGTAGCACTGCCATGCCATGGGCCACTTTAATTATCCCAGAAATGACTTGCCTATGAGTCTTCCCTCCAGTTTGCCGATTATGACAGTGTATGTCTAACTGAGCTGATTAAGGTACAGGATGAGGAGCCTTGGCCAGGCGTCTGTGTGGCATGAGAATTATATGCAGTGAGAGAGTTGTGAGGCACTAGGGCAGCATGCAGAGGACAGAGGCACCTGCGAGAGAGGTGCCCGGACGTGCTGCCCTAATTCCATCTGAAAATATGGCTACCTTTGTGTGATTAGTATTTCTGGCATAATTCCCACATTTTTCAACTTAAGAATTCTGAAAAGCCAAAAATTTGACAAGTGAAAAGAATATGCAGTATTTAACCCAGTGTCTTCTTTTGAACATTTTACATATGCTTAATAAAAGCCAGATGACAAAGTAGAAGAAAGGTTACACAAGATTATTTGGAGTCCCAGTGTTGTGGATTGTTTAGATGCTGCACCCAAAGCCTCAGGGGTCATATTCACAGTGCAAGCTAGGATTAAGGGGGCTGAAATTGAGGAAGGGTGAGCACTGAATCAGCCCACTCACTGGTTTGGCACCAACCTAGTCCTAGTAGTCCTGTTCTGTCCCTTGCTGGCTGTGCTATCTTCTGCCCACCATGAATTGTTTCCCCTTGCGATGCTCCCGTGCCATGCCACTCTGCCTTGGAGCCAGATGATGATGGACTGAAACTTCTAAAACCAGGAGCTAGATAAGCCCTCCTTCACTGTGGGTGTCAGATATTTTGCCTCAGCAAGGAGAAGTGTAACTAAGCCTGTCACCATCTAGTATAGGCATAGAGTACAGTGTGAATTGTCCTGGAAGTGGAAAAGTCCCTGGGGTTAATTTATTCACTTATTTTCATTTAAGAAAGAAAGCTAGAAACATACAAGTACCTAACTTTTTATTTAGAGCAGTTAATAGTTACTGATTAAGTGCATATGTTTATTTGCAGTACACTGTGTAGTGTTGCTATGGGGCCAGTGGCTGTATTTCCCGTGAAGGCATAGAGCCTGCAGTGAGGGGGTTCAGTGTTTAGTCTTGATCTTTATGTGCTCTCATGGCTTGGAGAACACATTTGTCTTTGGCCATGAAAAGTTAATAGATTATCTTGATGAGGATCACTTTATTCGGTTCATGAAAAAACAGCACAAATCTTAATTTGGTTAGGCTTTATGTCCTTTTTATTTTGTTGGGAAATGTGTGACTATTCCTGTAGGTAATTGATTAGACTTTACCTCCAGGCCAGAAACCACCAGGGGATTACAGACTCAGAAGGCTGGGACTGTGGAGAGCCTAGAAGCTGGGCAAGCATTACTTGAACCAAAGCACTCCATTTTTATATGTGACAGGACTCAACTCTTTGGTCATCTTCACCTCATGCTTAGGGCCCCATAATTTCAGTTACGAAACTGCCACTAAAATCTACAAACCTCTTCTGGAATTTTGCGTGTTTTTTGTGATAATTACAGATCTTATCTGTGATAGGTGTGTTTTAAAAATTGGGTTAAAGTACTCTTCTTGAATTATCAGTTGACTTCTTACTCAGGCATTTTATAGTTTGCACATCTTCACACATGTTGTGGCACAGTCTCTTTGCACTGCAGTGTTGTGAATCCCTGTGGAGGTAATGGCTCTGGGTCTGGGGACAGTTGTAGCTCACAGTTAGGTGTCTTTGCAAGGTGGCTAAAGGTTTGTACTTACTTGTGCCTTGATTCCAAGTCTACTGTCATTCCTCTCTCGAAAATGCTATTTAAAACTTAATAGTAGAGTTCTTTGTTAAGCACAGAATGATTTCATAATTTAAAATATGAACTTTAATGAGTGCATGTTTTGAGAAGAATCTTCTTATTTAAAGTGGCATATAACCTTGTGTTCTTTAGTGTCTACATTCAATGTGCTTTCAAGTTTGTGATGTTTTCAGGGATCATTTATTTTATACTCTTTCTGAAGTTTTCCCCTTAGCACTTCTTTTAACCGTAAGTCATTTCTGTTTTTATGATCTGGTTAGTCCCTGTTGAGAAGTGTGTAGTGTGCAGTGTCATAAACAGTGGCACAGTTCCAGGACTCACCCCACATATTCTTGATTTGGGCAAGAATGCTCTATAAACTTTAGCACGTGCTGTAATCCTGAGTGTGTCAAGTACTTTGCCTACCCAGTGCTTGCTCAGTGCTGGAAGACAGGGCAGGTAAGTTTAAAAAAAAAGAAAGAAAAACACCAGAAACAAAATTAAAAACTGGTTGATATATTTTCCTCATGTCATAGACAAAGAGTGTTCTAAGAAGCTCCTAGAAATTAATATTTTAGGGACCAGGGATATAGTTCAGTAACATAGTGCCTGCCAGGCAAGTGTGAATTCATGACTTTTCTGTGGGGCAGGGGGGTCCTTTCCCCTAAAAAAGGAAGAGAAATTAATAATTTTAAAAGAAAAAAGCTAAGCAGTGTAAAAATAAATTTTAAAAGTTTAAAAGGATTGAACTCAGGACCTTGTGCTTGCCAGGAAGGCAGTTATGCTGCTGAGCTATCTCCCTGGCCCTCAACGTAAATAAAGTTTAAAAAAAAAAAATTATAGAAATTTACTGTCTCACCAGCCTGGAACTAAAAGTGTGAAGTCAAAGTTACCACCAAGGTCCCACTCTCTGATACCTGAAAGACAGCCCTTTATCCCCCACTGTCCACTGACTGACCAGCCATCATCAACCCTTGGCTCACAGTCACCTTTTCTCTACTCTACCTGTATCTTCATAGTGTCAGTCTGTATCTTCACATGAGATCTTCTTTTAAGGACACAAGCTGTATTGGATTAGGAACCTACCCTCTTCCAGTGTGACCTCATCTTAATTACATCTACAGTGACCATGTTTACAAATATGATGCACTTTGGAGTACTGAGGGTTAGGAATGCAAAATATCATATATGAATGGGGACCCAGTTCAGCTCAGAACACCCACTTTAGCATCTATTTTGTAGACATATTAAAACAAGCTAAGTCTTCAGGTAATGCTGGTTGAATCCTATCAGCTATTCCTTTACAATGTGTGGCTATAAGAGAAAATATGAGTTGACATGGGAAAGCTTTAATATTAGGACAAGAATGCAGCAGGCTACTTTCTGAGTAAGAAAAGGGAAAAACAATGTATAGTCATACATATCTATAGCTGCATGAAGAAACTGTGGAAGAAGACATAAATTCCTAAAAGCAATTAGAGGAGATGAGGATGGTGCAGAGAGGAACAGAGATGCGACTTAGACTCTTCATTGTTTTCATATGTTGCTTTGATTGGTGAGTCATGTGAACAGCTTACCTGTCTTAGCGATGCACAGAGAGTTGTCAACCTTTTGAATATAATTAAAGTTATATATATATATATATATATATATATATATATATATTTTTTTTTTTTTTTTTTTTTTTTTTTTTTTTTTTTTTTTTTTTTTTTTAATTAGCAAGGACTCAGTATATTGGCCTAGTAGCCAATTGCCTATTTTCTTCTTTCTGTAAAGTTCTGCTTAAATTTTTCATACTTGGAGTGATATTACCAGTATATCTCCTAACTCAGATATCATAAACTTGCCCTTATTAGGATCTTTATGACTATTATTTTTCATTCGTAAAGAAATCGGATTATCTCCCTATTCTAGAATCTTTGGTCAAACATAGGAACGAAAGCCCATGAGGCAAGCACTGCCATCCTTTATGAAGAGTCTGTTCCGAACAATCATCTGATGATGAACTTACGGGCAGTAACATTAAAATGGTCTTAGAAGCAGGAGCCCAGGTAGTAAGTCTTCATTTTATCCATCTAAAACTTTAAATAGATATTATGAAAGAAATATTAAAAGCCTTCAGTAGCACATTATCTTTAATTTTTTTCAAGAGTTTTCTTAGTAGTTAGAAGTGAATTTGATTAACATCCAAAGATCACAATGGTTAGTTAAAAAATTAAGCTGATAATTATTTTTTCTCCTCCCCCTCAAAAACTTTTATTTTCTGTGACCCCCACAATAGTTTAGAAATTTAGACTCAGTCAATTAGGAGTATGTTCGGATCTGGTCATCCAACTCTGTTACATCATTTATGTCCCTTTTTCATCCTACTGCCTTGCATGTCATTCTGTCTGTCCGCCCGCCTGTCCATCTGTTTTGGTACAGGTTCTTGCTATGTAGTTCACTCCCATAGTGATTCTCTTGTCTCAGCCTCCCCAGCTCTAGGATTATAGGGTTGCACCACCACACCTGGTTTCCGTGGCTGGCAGGAACTTAGACCATCAAGCTATGCCCCCAGCCCCTGCTTTGTGTTTTAGTTCCATAACCAGGAGGACGAAGAAAAGAAATATACCAACCTTCTTTGGCTACTTAGTAGTTTTAGTAAAGGAAATAGAGATAGTTGCTCATGTGAATAAAAGGGATATTATTTATCTGGATTTTAGACAGACAAACTAATCCTGTGGATTAACTTTTATGTGGATAATCAGTAATGAAGAACATTATCACATGACCTCTCTGTATAAGCTAATTCTATAGATACATTTTTATACCTAAAATGTCTTTGTGTAAAAATCAGTTGTGTATGACAGGTGTTATGGTAGTACCTCTAAGATATGTACACACTAGGCAGGGAGAATATACTTAGCCATAGTATATGCACCAAGAAATAACACAGGCTGAAGAATTAATGATGGAAAAAAGTTGTCAAAATGAAGAAGAGACAGTGTTGTGGTGTGGGAAATTATATTTAAATTCTAACTAGACTAGTATCAGGTATATGGGAAAATCTAAAGTCTAAGAATCTTAAGTCCAAAGAAATTGAGGAGAAGATGATAAGGGAATAGAAAAAAAGAAGAAAAAGGAAGTATGTATTCCTTAAGGGAAAATGAAAGGGTCTTCAGTATCCACCTTAATTAAATCAAGATGGGCCACCAGTTCTGGAAGAAAATGAGTCTCCAGTCCCGGTAAACTCTCGGTCCTTGGGTCTGAACCATTCCCAGCTCTTGCTGGGTAATAGAAACTCACTTGGCAGCCAGAGGCTTGACCCTTCCTAGCTGGACTGTGCACACATCCTTTTCATTCAGAAGACTGCTGCCATTTGAGTGACTTTTGCCACTGTGAGACTTACCTCCATGCTAAAGATTCTTCAGATTTTTTCCTTTGTTATTAGATTTAATCCTGTGTAATTAATTACTTCTCACCTACTCCCAAACCTCTCCTTGATACTGTATTGCTATTGAAGTTTTATATTTTCATCTATTTGATATCTTCGTTTCTAGAGTATAAGTTCTTAGGGAAAAGGAGCCCTCTCAGCTTTTACACATAATAGGCTTAAAACATGTCTGTTGTGTATGGATGAAAATACCAAAAGTCAGCTTCTCAAGAAAGCTACATATTGTAGTGGTCGAGTTCAGTCCCGTTTCCATTCCTCCAGCTTTTCTGACATGTGGATCTTGATGTGTTGAGTATCTCAAATGAGAAAGATCATTTTATTTCCCTCATGCACAAAGGCCAAGCTTTTATAGTAAGCTGGGCAAAATTGTCAAGGACCCAGACTTCTGCCTTCATTGCCAGGCAACTGTAAACCCTGCTAAAAAGCAGATGTTTTATTACTGAAGAAAAAGAGAATAGTTTCTTATAATGGTACCTACCATGTGGGTTAAAAACAGATGTAAGAGTCTGCACAGTGCCTGGCACACAGGGCTCAGTTAACTTTGGCTGTTACTCTCATTCAACTGAGGGTGATAAATGACCTGCCTGAGAAACCTCCTACTCCTGTTCTTTGGGCTTTTTCACATCTTCATTTCTTTTCTCTTTCTTCATTCTTAGGTCAAGTTACTTGGCTTACAGTGCTTGACAATGGCTTATGTTAAATATAGAGAACCCAGCTCTCTTTCTTGTTTGATAGGTCAAAGTATTGTACTTCAAGGTACCCCTGGGGCTTGGCTGTGCTTAGCCTCTTCATGGTTCTAGTTTCATAAAGTTGGCTTCCTCACCGCTACCATGAGTTCTGTCAGATAAACAGAGCCGTGGATCTGTTTTCTCTAATTGTAAATGGTATTGTTCACGTGTGAATCTGAATTTGTTCTACCTTGAGGTGTGGGAGCTGTGTGGAAAGGACCAGGAGGGAAGTGAAGGGAAACTTCAGTGCAAATGCAGTAGGCCAGTGTGCAGTTATCCTTGACACTTTTATTTCCTTTACTTTTCTGTGAAGGCCATTGACCGAGGTCTGGGCTTTGAACTTGTCTACAGCCCTGCTATCAAAGACTCCACCATGAGAAGATACACAATTTCCAATGCCCTCAATTTGATGCAGATCTGCAAAGGAAAGGTATAGTTCAGTAATTTTAGGACATCATCTGGCAGTTCATTCTTACTAATACTCTGAAGTTATCAAACTGAGTCCCTTAAATAAAATTCTCAAGGTTAAAAAAAAAAAAAAAAAAAGCAGAGAAAATTTTCAGGGTACAAAAATAAATTCTCCCATTTCAGCAAGCTCTGCAAATTTTAAAAAGTATCTTGGGAGGACTAATGCAAGGGAAGGGGAATTGTGTTAAAGGCCTTGATACTTAGACAAGGAATTTGCAGTTTACTGCTCTGAAAAAATAGTATGCATAGCAATTGTTTGCTAATAATAAATTGAGTTAATTATGACCTTTTAAGCTAGTTTTTAAAGTTAACTGAACTTTAATAAGACTTGTTTGAAAAGACTATTCTGTTCCTTTTAATAGGCTGCTTTCAGTTTGACATGAAGTCTCTCATTTTTTAACTTTAATTATTTTCTTATCTTTAAAAGAAGTTGATATTTGAGTCTTAAATGTTAAAGTGTGATTACTGGTTACTTACAACACTCTTTTCTTTTGGCATTTGTTTAAGATTAACATTGATCACTTTCTGTTTTGTAGAATGTAATTATATCTAGTGCTGCAGAAAGGGTAAGTCCAGCATGAAGTATTTGAATTCTGCTTTTCTAATTATAAAAATTTGCTAAATTCCATAGGAAAAAATTAAAATCATAATTCAGTGAATTTTATGTTTCTTTTTTTTTTTTTTTTTTTTTTTTTTTTTTTTTTTTTTTTTTTTTTTTTTTTTTTTTTTTTTTTTTTTTTTTTTTGTCTTTTTGAGACAGGGTCTCACTATGCAGTTCAGGCTGGTCTGAAGCTCACTTTTGTAGCTCAGGTTGGGCTCAAACTCACACTGATCCTCCTGCCTCAGCCCCCCAAGTGCTGGGATTACAGGTGTGCCACCACAGCTGGCATATGTTTTACATTTTAACTGCTTTTGTTCATAGTAATTGGTTTTTTTTGTTTTGTTTTGTTTTGTTTTTGTCTTTTGAGACAGGGTCTCTCTATGCAGTTCAGGCTGTCCTTGAGCTCACTTTTGTAGCCCAGGCTGGTCTCGAACTCGCACCAATCCTCCTGCCTCAGCCTCCTGAGTGCTGGGATTACAGGTGTGAGCCACCACGCCCGGCTTGTTCATAGTAATTGGTTTTTTTGTTGTTGTTTTTTTTGTTTTTTTTCATAGTAATTGTTGATGAGCAAAGTTTATGTCCATTTATTCTGTGCATTGTTTCATTTATATACTTTTTCCTTTATAGTGTTGCAAAAAGTTTTAAGCTTCATTTATATTTGTAAAACCTAAGAAACCTATCAAAATTACTGTTTAAATTTATACCGTTGATTTCTTTTTAGATACACATTGTCCTGTCATTTATTTCACATAAAATCGCTAAAATGCTATGAATAACTTTTCATGTCTATTTTTTGTGTGTTTTATTTTAGCCTTTGGATATAAGAGGACCATATGATGTGGCAAATTTGTATCCTTCTCTAAGAAGTTGCTGAAAATTTCTTTTAGAAAAGTTGGAATTTTAAATGTTAGAGTTGAATTTAATTTTTCTCAACCTTTTGTTACATGTTTACTAGTTAATAGCTTCCAAAATAATTATATCAAGATATAGAGAGCTTCATCCATTTGTCTTCTAATTAAGCAATAGATAGAAAATAGGGAGCCAGTAATTCTGTCTGATGAAAGCTTAGAATTAAGTGAGACTCCTCTCAGCTGTAGGCTAAACACTGAAAAGCACCCAGTCTGCCCCATGTGACCTGACCAGGTGAGCTGACATGCCCTGCTGTGTTAGTCTCATGCTGACACTGAGATGAAATCCTTAATGGCCCCACCAGAGGGCTGCTGTTCGGGCTGTCTGAAGGGGACGCCAAGGCTGCCGTGTCTACTAACTGCCGAGCGGCACTTCTCCATGGAGGTGAGCAGTTCCTTGCAGGAAGTACTGAGCGGCTGAATTCGAGGCCAGCCACTGTGTCTGATGGTTGAGTAGAGTGCTCGTTTCTTACCCTGTCTAAAGCTCCTTTAGATCTTTTCTCAGTCTTTGTGACCATACCCATCAGTGCCTGCCGACTCTCACTTCAGCCTTGACTTGGGTTTGGGGAGTGATGCAGTTTGTGTTACGAAAGTATCAAATGTTCCCTTTCAGCCTACCCACGAGTGCCCCTGCCCACACTTGGACAGGCCTCTACTGCCCCCTCCTAGCGCTCTTCTGCAGATGAGTGTACTTACTCTGATACAGTCGAAATATATTAAACCATTTACTTGGAAAACAAAAGCCCATTTTTTTAAACTCAACTAACAAAATTTAGACTGTCACTTTTGCATTTATCCTGTTTGCATTTTTCCTTGGATAATAATATAGACTTTTTTATTCACTTTTTGTATTATATACCTTATCACTTTAATCCCATTACTGGAACCTACTGAACTTTTTATTCATCATGTGATAAAATGAACTAGAAGCTGGGAAGTAACTCAGCAGCACAGGCGCCTGCCTGGCAAGGGCAAGGTCATTCTAGGTACCTCCACCTGTCCCAGAGTGAACTACAAGTTTCTGATATGCCAAAACTTCGAAAAAGGAGATGAAGGTTTATGAGTATAAGTTACACCTTTGGCCCATTGTCTCCATTTTCTTCACAATTTCTAGGACTGGTTAGCATGCTTAGGAAGGAATTTTTAGTTGATAACATAGGTGAATTTAAATGTCAGTAGAGCATCACATACAGAGTTAAATTGTCATGTGAATAAATAAGTTATTAAAAGCTCATAAGTTCTGTCTGTATTTTATGACCCACTTTCCGCTTTAGAAAACTACTCTTTTATTGGCTTGCCATACATTTGGTGATTTTTGTGTTTAGCTTCCACATTTTTGAATCATTGTATTGCATAGCTTGGGTCCTCCACATGAGCCCTAGGAATGATCAAATAAGTTGGGATGTTTTTTAATCAAGTTTTTTTTTTAATTAGGAAATAGTTTCATGCTTTGTAATACTTGTTTTTGTTTTTTTTTTGTTTGTTTGTTTGTTTTGTTTCTTTTAAGCAAATGCAAAGAATAATCAAGCTTTTGAATAGCAACTGGTATTTTAAAATAGACTGTAAAATGGAAAGTAAAATGGAAAAGTAAAGTAGCAGGAAATATGAAGTTGAAGCTCTGCCATTTGACTTGATGGCTGTTCAACATATATTTAAAGCCAGGCTCTCCTAGAATCTAAGCTATAGCTGACTTGGTCACTTCAGGAGGCATTGCCTTCCAGGCCGTGTGTGTGCTCAGGACAGTGGTAGTTTATATTTGATGTTTCTGTGTAGTTGTTAACATTTATGTTCCCTGGAAAGCAGGATGCATTATAGTTAGATACCAAGTTATAGTTACTGTAGTTTTAGTTGGCACTGAGATCAGCATTAGGCAGACTGTGTTGTGCTTTAAGACTGTTAATTCTACATAGGATTATGTTAGTAGGGGACTCTGAGGCAAAGAGATTCAAAATTTCATCATTAGACTGTTACAGGCAAAATCTCAGGTGGCATTTCTTATCACTCCAAGTGTCACATTCAAGGGCAGCACTGCACCAGAGTGCTATTGCTTACATAGCTTTTGCACTAGATGGCTAATAGGTCTTTAAAGGATCTAGAGACCTGGCCATGTGAGTTGTGCAGAGCAGTGCAGAAATGGTTATCTGGCAAGCAGCACACTTTGGACATGTCATAGCTGGCTCTCAGCCCTCGGCTTGCACAGGTAATCACATTTAGACAGCTTCTCTTGAGTTTCTGGGAAATGAATGAATAGCAGTTCTGAGAAGGTTGGGAGGAAACAGGCAGAAGGGCAAAGCCATCAGCCTGTGATGAAGTGGGTCCTTGGTAGCCATCGGACCAAAGTGGGCCAGGGGCAGTTGGGGACGCCTGCTGCACTCCTTGTGAACCAAAGAGCACACTTACACATAGTTCCTTTAGAGCTGATTGTATATCTTCCTTGGTAAGATGATCAAAGGAATATGGACAACAAAACAAAGTATAGACATGCTCCATGCAAATGCTGTTACAAATGCTGTAACTTCTCGCTATTAGAAAAGATAAAATTATTTTTAAAAGACAATAGAAAAACTTTCAGCTGATAACTAAAAAAAATCTTATTGCTCAGTTGCTTATAACTGTCCATTTAGATTAAGAAAAAATATTCATGTAATAAAAATGAGACATTTTTAAGCCGGGTGTGGTGGCGCACGCCTGTAATCCCAGCACTCGGGAGGCTGAGGCAGGAGCATCGGTGCGAGTTCGAGACCAGTCTGGGCTACAAAAGTGAGCTCAGGACCAGCCTCAACTGCATAGCCAGACCCTGTCTCAAAAAGACAAAAAAAAAGAGACATTTTTTAGGTGGAACTTTATTTTAATGTCATTTGAAGCTAGAACCCAGGAAATTCTAACTGAACTACACCCCCGACCTCTTTTTTTTTCTTTTTAAAAACTGTCTCCCTAAATTGCTAAATTCCTGCAGGCTGGGCTGGAACTTGCTGCCCTCCTACCTGAGACTCCCAGAGTGTTGTGACTGTAGGCACACAAGGCTGTGACCAGCTTCACTAAAAGAAACTTGAAACTAATACACAAAGTGCTGAGTTTTACAGTTTATATATTATTCATTGAACACATTCATATTTTTATTCACTGACTTAGATTATTACAATCAACCAATATAAATATCTATAAATGCAATACCTCATTTGATGAAATAGAAATCATTAACAGCTTATATTTTGAGGGTCTCTCATGTCCATATTTTAAAACAAGGTTTGTTTTGTCTTTTGTAAAGTTTTTTTGAAAAGAACTGGCAAGGATTCAGTATACTTATTAAATTAATCCAGATACAGCAAAAAGTAATGATTACCTCTTTAGAGTTGACCTTTATGATCTAAGAAATGATTCTTAACCATATTTTTACTCATCAGTTGAAGTGGGCCTCCTTTGTAGCTGACCAGCCCCTCCTGGTCTTAGTTCCAATTCTTAGGAACAGAGTCTCTTCCTGACACTATGAGCTGCTCCTGTAGCCTACTCTCCCCTAATTCTTCATGCTTTGTATCTTGCCCAGGCTGTTGTGACCTCTTTCCTTTGCCCAGGAAACATGTTCCTCCCCTTCTTCTTTCCCTTTTCTATTCTAGGAGTGTTGCTTCTTTAGAGTGCTTCTTGGGTTCATTTAAGCAGTAAATTCTCCTGGGCACCTCTAGCCCTGTTGTTTGCTCTTAATTTGCTTAATACATTGTTTCTTTGCCTTCTTTATAAATGACAGCTGTTAGGTTTTTAGCAAAAATTCACTAAATTTAAGTCGAACTTTATTGGCAACCTGATCTTGCATGTAATGTAATCTTCATTTCTCTCTGTCCATTGGCAGCAACATATAAAAGATCAATAAATATGCAATTTTGATTTTATTCATTCACTTAACAAGCATTTACTGGTTATCTTGAATAACCAGAGTTTGCTGGGTGTGGACAGTACAATTGGTAGTCACATATGCATTGGTGCTCCAGTGAGGGAGACAGGGCACACAGCCAGCCACTCGCCCTCCCTCCCTGTGGGAGCAGTACAGTGGGCTGCTGGCTCTTCTCATGATTTGCCCACCTTTCTATCATACTGAAGCTGTCACAGTGCTGGCGCCCATGACTTAGTTCTGACCACATAATACAGATCATTATATGCAGTGCTACCCTCTGGTTTTAGCTCTGAGGAACCCTTAGGAATGAATTAGATGTTAATACACCGCTATTTGTATGTATTGGGGAAAAGTAATGATGGTAAGTTGCCTGAGTAGCCATAGCAATTTGCTGTAGTTTCCATTTGCTAGTGTCATAAGCCTGAAGAAATAGGGTGATACTTGTCCCACCACTCCTGTTTAAGTGTGCCTTACCTTCAAACACTGTGGCTTCTCTATTTTACAGAAACTAGAAAAACTGCTTTTGGAATTATTTCTACAGTTAAGAAACCTCGACCATCAGAGGGGGATGATGATTCTCTTCCAGCTTGCAAAAAAGCAAAGTGTGAAGGCTGAGGGGACAGACTGGCCTTCGTTAGTTCTGCTTTCCCCCGGCAGCTGCAACAAAAATAAACTGTTTTCTGTGAAGCTTTATATTTAAGCCACTAAAATAATAACAGAAACCTAATAAAGCACTTTTTATAAAGGCCACCAGCTTGATGAATTTAGGTATACTTTAAGAGAAAGATTGGTCTGTTTATCTTTTGTGTAAGTGATGAATGTTCTAAGTCTAAAACATTCTTGTTCCTGTAAAAGCTGTCGCTTTTCTACTTGCCATGCATGGCTCGTTATTTTAAAACATTACTGAAGAAGTGATCGCTTCGGAGGCTGTTGGAGCGAGTCACCTTTGTCTTTGTCTATATGTGTTACTGAAAATGCAGGGAATGTGTAAATTTCTTAAACTTCAAAAAAGATACAGTGCCACTTTTTCCCTCAGAATGCGCCTGTTCACTAGAAACACTCTTGTCCCATCACTTGCTACTTTGTGAAGCCATCCTGGTCATTTGTTGTAAGTATCTTACGCTGTTTCTGCTGCCCTGTTTTTGATCGCACCGTAAAGACATGAAAGATGACGTCCAGTGCTGCCTGGAAGTGGCAAGAACAGTGGGTGATGGGCCTGAAGTGGGGAACGGAAATGTGAAAGGGTTTCGTAGGGATGTCTTTGTCTTTGGCTATAATTTATAATTCAAATATTTGCAATATATTTCGATCACCACTTGCATTCAGAATTCTTTCTATCAGAATTCTTTTAAAAATGTCTAAAATTTGTATGAGAGGAAATATGTACATAAAATTATCTCGGTCTCTGCGTTGTCACCTTCGTGATGTACTTAAAATGGGTTTTTTTCCCCCTTTAGTTGGAAGAAAACCTGGTTGTAATTTCCCTGCTCACTGCATTTAACATAGGAATGCACTTACTTGACTCAGAAAAACTTTGGGAAAATTTGTTTTTAATTCTGGGATCATGCTAAATAGAAATAGCCTTTTTTGCAAACATTGCCTTAATGCTATGTATTGGTAGAGGAAATACACCAGAACATGAGTATAGCAAGAGGTGTAACTGACCAGGGAAAAAAAAATTAGTTAAAAAAAGCTATTTAACGATCAGAGAAGTTAACTGTTTAGAAAGCTTTATTCTAATCTAGGTAAATGTACATGCCTAAGTAAAACATTAGCAAAGTGAGAACATTAAAGCTGTCTAACTGAGATTTATTCCAGGAATGTGAGGCTAGTTCAGTTCTTTAACATTTTAATCCAGTGGTTCTCAACCTGTGGGTCACGACCCCAGCCGGGGTTGCCTAAAGCCATTCCAAATCATAACTGTAGCAAAATTACAGTTTTGAAATAGCCACCAAAACTGTTTTTTGGCTTGGGGTCACCTCAACATGAGGAACTGTATTGCGGGGTCACAGCATTAGAAAGGTTGAGAACCACTGTTTTAATCAGATGAAAAATGACAGTCTTCTGGTAAATACCAAAAAATAAAATTTAAAATTCTGTCTTAATTTCATAAGTAATAATGAAAATCCTTGACGAAACAGAAGATTATGGTGTAAGCATTCACTTATATATACACACATATTAAGCACTTACCAGTCTAATTAGTGATGTATAAGATTACAAAAGTTACATAATTTTCATTAGTTCTTAATAAGAGGAAATACAAAACAATCTTCGAATTTATTCAATATTACGATTGACTAGCTGAGCTGACACCTGCCTGAGCAATGCTCACAGTAGTACACAGGTGACAAACGTTCTGTGCAAGGGATGACTCAGGTAAAATGTTGAGCAGGGAAGCAAAACTCTGGAATTCAAGTATCAGCAACTGACGTGCCTTGGTAATTGGATTGTTCAGACTACCCAGGACCTTTGCGGCACCAGTCACTGTTGCCACTGTATCAGCAGACCGAGTCCACCAGTGCCACGGAGTTTGTTTCTATTTTCACCTTCTTTAAATTTGGCAAAAGCTAACTATGCTTTTTTGCAGATCTACGCCAGCTGTATTTAATACTGTAAAATTTGCAAGTTAATTTTAAAACTAAAAATGGATGAACTGTTAGGATCAAAGAAAGCTACCATCTGATTTGGTGCTTTGCAGAGGCTTGGAAAAGCCAAGTTGTTAGAGTGGTGTTGGGTCTCTGCTTTCCATCCAGCAGATGATGGCACCTGTGCTGCGCCAGCCGTGGCTGTGAGGCAGTGATGATCAGAGTAAGCAGGGGTGACGGTAGGTGCTTGATCACCTGGTGTGCTTTTAATTCTGGCCAAGGGAATATTTTTGCCATCAATGGCTTTTTCATTGACCTCAGCTGTATAGTCTGTATGGTCTAGGATGGTTCCACACATGTAAGTTCAGTGGCACTGTCAAGATTGACAATCAGTGGGAAGCTCATTTCTATCTCTGAGGAGAGAGATTGATTTTTGCCACAAATGGGGAAGATGTTGGAGCTGAATATGCTGTAGAGTCCTCTGGGGTCAATACCTTAAAAAAAGACCAACACTCAGATGAAGAGTGGAGCCAAAAAGATCCTCATCTCGGCCCCTTCTGATTCCCTACATGGAGTATGGACCATAAGAACTATGATAAGGCCCTCAATATCAGCAATACCTCTTCCTGCTAATCTTCCAGCCTTGACATGAGAGAGTCATAACCCACAGCCTGCGTCATTGCTGCTACTGGAAGACCTATAGGGCCTCTCAAATTGGCTTAACAGTGCAGTAGCTGCCAAGGAAAGTCTTGCAACTGGGCATAGGCAAGATCGTACTTGAGCTGAATGGGAATCGTGGGCATGCCCTTCCCTGTGCTCACCCAGTGCATGCCGTGGGTCTCACCTGCTATCTGGAGAAAGTTGCTGGATAAGGAATTGTAATGCTGGTGACACGTTTGTGTCAGCATCCTGAGCTAGATAGAGGACTGGCTTAGCTCCTATAACAGTAACACCTACTCACCCACTTTCAATGCTGGGACTGGCACTGCCTCAACAACCTCTTTGTCCAGTTCCTTTTCTGGTATGACAGTTGAGTTTAGCTAGACCACCAGTAGTGAACCTTATAGTCCATTTGGCCTATAAGGAGTAAAAGCCCCCCAAACTACCTGTGCAAGAACGTGAGAGGCACTCCCAACACTGAGAATCTTCCCTCAACTGTTTCCATCCTAGATTCTCAAGAAGAGGAAAGGTTTAGGGCAAACCTAGTCCAGCACCTGAAAGCAGTCTGCTGTATTCAGCCTCCCACCAAAAGCAAAACAAGTAATTCATCACATTCCAAGTAGATACGAAGAGGACAGCCAAGATTTGGAGGAGTCCAGTAAAAATGTACACTCAAATTGCTTTACTAGTTTTAGGCTCTCTACTTTAAAGAAAGTAAAACTCAAGGATAAGTTTTGGAACTTCTGTCAGTACACCCATAGGCTTTGACCTTGTGTAGGACTGCCTAACCAGCTCTCCTTGAAGGAAGAGCAACTGTCTATTTTGACTGAGTCTGGCCCTATTTCATTGTATTGATATGTAAGAGCTGGCTAGGACTTTTGTTTATCCTTTCATTTGGCCTTAAGCAATGCATATTGGTCTAGCTGAGGTGTTGGTGATAGTCTTTGAAGGTGGTATGCATGTTTCCCTGGTAACCTATACCTGCTGCTCCTTAATGTGAGCCAGGACATGACAGGTCGAAGAGCCAATGCTCGCGCTGCCAGCTGGGAAGGAGCCTCAAGACAGAGGCTATGACTTCCTGGGACTTGAAAGACTACATCAAAGCTGAAGCACCAGACTACCCAAAACATTAGATACTATTTAAATAGCCTTATGCAGATTACTCTCTCTGCGTATCCTCTGCAGGCAGCAGATGTAAATGCAGGACCCCCACCTAGCTCAGCTCATAGTATTCACTACCTCCCACAATTCTCAGTCATTCTTCCTCAAGTCACTCCTCCACTGAATAAAGCCGGGTGAGGCCTTGGATCGCTTTGTTCCAGAAGACCTTCTTTGTGGCTGGACGTAGAGCCCCTTGACTCCCCGATAATTATGAATATGTTCTAGTGTGTATTTTTGCCGTGGGTTGCGTAGAAAGTGGTAGATTGGAATCATCTTGGTGAGATTCCAATAACATGACTTTGGGATTATAAATACTGCTCGAATCAAAATGAGGACCTAGAAGGGACTCTTACAGACCTGTCAAACAATTGGCCTGTGAGTGTCCACTTAACCTTTTCTGTGCTTAAAATGTTTAAAGGGATATGTGTTCAATTTTTTATGATGCCTGCACTTTATTCAATGAACTAATGGCACTAGCTTCCATTTTAGAAGTACTGCTAGGGATTTTCATGTTACAGAAAGGAGGCAAAGTGGGCTGGGGAGATGGCTCACTGGCATAAATGCCTGTCTGGCAAGTGTGAAGTCCTCAGTTTGGTCCCCAGTACCATAAAAACAGGAAAAAAAGGAGGTAAAATTATATGCAGCTTTGACTGTTTTGGGGAAACAGGCAGATGGAAAACCATTAGAAATAGAGGTGTTTCTTGGTCTAACAGCTTCAGTTTGCAGCGCAGTACCTTTCCACAATCGTATCTTTTTATAAATGTGTGATCATTGCTCCAGATGGGAGGCCTGACGGCTGCCTGGTCATGACAGAACAGCAAGAGGGCATCTTTCTACTGCATGTACTTTTCTAGAAGAGATCACCACTTTCATTTCTACAGCAATGCTTTAATGTGAATTTAGCAAAGGGGCCAATTGTAAAATACACAAATCCAATAGTTATAATTAATAACTTATAACAATTAATTTTAAAACATGACCATGACATCATTTGCCAAGACGTGTGTGTGTGTGTGTGTGTGTGTGTGTGTGTGTGTGTGTGACTTTTTCTTTTTTTTAAGAATTTTTTATTTATTTTTTTTCTTGTTTCAGAACTTTTTTTTGTTTATTTATTTTTATGGCTGGCTCAGCCTGCCCTGAGGGCAGGGCTGGCACAGCATGTGGTGCCAGGGATCGAACCGCAGTCCCTGCAGCCGTTTAAGCTTTCCTAAGCAGGCATTTTAGACCACTGAGCCATCCTGCTGGGTCCCTGTGTAGGATTTTTAAAGAGAAAAGGATTTTTTGCTTGCTTGGTTTTTTTGTTTTGTTTTGTTTTGTTGTCTTTTTGAGACAGGGTCTCACTATGCAGTTCAGGCTGGCCTTGGGCTCACTTTTGTGGCCCAGGCTGGTCTCGAACTCGCACCAATCCTCCTGCCTCAGCCTCCTGAGTGCTGGGATTACAGGCATGCTCCACCACGCCCGGCTTATAAAGAAAAGTTTTATGAAAAAATAAAGAACAAAAAATTTAAAGAACAAAGGCAGTTTTAAAAGACTGGAATAACATGGAGACTTTCAATGAAGTTTAAATCAAATTTCAAAAAAAAAAAAAGCCCCGAATATATGAATTTGATAAAAATCGACTTGCCTATTGATGTTTTTGTTTCCTTATTTATATGCTTGGATTGGAACTTGAGATTCTGCAAGAATAAATATGAGAATGCATAGGATATGCTGGAGAAAAATGTAGGCAGAGAGATTTGAACGGCTGAATAAAAAAATGCAATAAAACCCTAGTAGTTAATGGGGCTGGGGTTTTGGCTCAGTGGTAGAATGCTTACCTACTGAGCTGGAAGCCCTGGGTTTGCTCCTTGGCACCAAAAAAATATAAAAACCTCCTGTAAAAAACAGTTCAACCAAAAATATACAATAAAAATTTTAAAAAGACCAAAAGCAAGGCAACAAAACCCCGAGTAGTAAAAACCATAGCTGATGGACAAATTCAGAAAGATCAGTGAGGGTAAGAAATCCAGATCACGTGCCAAAGACTAGCGTATGAGATGCCAGCTTATTCAGTGTGTCTAATTTCCCTATGTGTGGCATTACTGCCAATGTTCTGTTGTTTTTTTTTATGTATTTAGTACAGGGTCTCACCACACAGTACAATGACTCGTAGTAATCCTCCTGTTTTCAGCATCCCAAACGCTGGGATTATAGGAATGTGCACCGTGCTCAGTCTCCGTCACTGTCTCACTGTGCCCCGGGGGGGAGCCTACATAGCAACATAGCAAGCTGGCTGTGCTCTGCCTGAGCAGGCGCTTTAGTCTGCTAAAGAGCAGGCTGGCTCTTCATATTAAGGTGCCATTATTTAGGAAAAAGAAAACGTAAGTCAGGCCTTCATGTCCACCTAGTATACAGGAATAGTAAATTTGGCTGAATTAAAAGATTTAAATTTAAACTGAGGTTGTAAAATACTGCACAAAATGTATAGTATTTAAACAAAATAATACTGGACTAGACCTAGGTGTGATTAAGTCAGAAAATGAAGAGTGTGATCAATTGTCTGTATATGTCCTGTTAGATAAATCCAACATAGAAAGTACATTTAGGGCTGTGCATATGGTTCAGCTGCACAGGATCTGCTTAGCAAGCACAAGGTCCATAAGGTCGTGAGTTCAATCCCCGGCCCCCCCCCCCAAAAAAAAAAATACAGATAAGTACATTTACAATTTAAATTCCCATGAGATCTAACATCTCTGTTTAAGAAATTAGTTTTGTAAATACTTCACGTGATAAACACTCCTAGTGTGGTTTACCAGATCCCTTCTCCAGGGTGGCATATCTACTGTCTCCTCCAGCTCTTGAGATGCTGAATGCTTACCTCATTCTTCGCAGAGCATTGTTCTGGTTTACAAAATACTTCCTTAGAGATACCTGGGAAGTTTTGTCCCCTTTAAAGTGGACACAGCTGGTGACTGACGAAAGACATTAATCCTGGCCTCTGACCTCAGATGCACAATCCATGATTCTGAATGCCACAGGGCATCAGGCTGGGGATGGATTTCTCCTGAAACTTCATCTTTGTCTCTTTTCTTCTCTGGCCTATTTCCTTATTTCCTTACAAGCACTCAATAAACATATCACTCGCACAGCACTCAAGGACTCAAGTCAATAGAAAACCGAGCTCATACAGGTGATTTTTAAGAAAGTGTCCAATAAACACTGGTGAACTTCACTGGTTATTAACACTGAAAAAAAACAAAAATATTTATTTGCTCAATCGGTTGAAAGATAAAGAGATTTATAAAACAAGTATTTTGACGACTGGGAAACAGTAACAATTTGTGGAAGGGGTGTAACATGATACCCACCTTATAAATACTTCTATAGGTGAGAGAGGGAGAAGGGGGGATGAGGATGAAACCCAAGTGTTATATATGTGTGCCACCTCCCCATGCTGGATATTGTGTACAGCAAACATGTACTAATAGAAATTTTATCCCCAGGTGTAGCCTGGCTAGCGTTTCAAGAAATGGAGTGTAATGAACAGGGCCCAGGGACAGCTGTAGTCTGTTACTGAAAATACTGGAAAGCTGGGATAGGGGAATCCCAGAAAGCTGGGACTCCAGACAATGGATGGCAGCTTCACCTGTGGAATCTCTGTTGCTTTTTCCCTTGCCTGGAATGCTATAGGTTGACCCCTGAGAGAACCCTATGATAGGGAAGGGATGGAACCTAATGGAGATCATGGTCATGTTCATGACCAAGCATATGGTCCTCCTTTGCTGAAGTGATTATGCACCAGATCACGCTGAGTACCCTAAATAAAGCTGACTTGTTTTGGGGTTCATTGCGCACTGAGGACTGAATCTCAGTGAGTCCTCTGAGCTACGTTCATCAGGTCTTCTCGTCGTTCCTTTTGGCACAAATAGATAATGACATACAATAAGTGGTGTGCAACGTGGGGTACAATGGATGACTAGGGCTGAGTTAAGAGAGGCCTGACTGAGTGGGAAAAGTACACTCACTGTAGGCAAGACAACTGGCAGAAGTTCAGCGTAATGGGAAATTCGGCTTTAATAGAAAATGAATATGTCCATCTTATACAGACATTACTCAAAGGAGCAGGTTACAGTAAAGGTGAAACCAAAGAGTTTTGTGGAATTATTTTTCCTTATAAAAAGAAATTGTTTTTGGTTTCAGCCTAAAGGAAAAGTTGCTGTAGACTTAAAAGTTTGAAAACAGGTTACAAAAGCTCTGCACAGAACACACCAGCAGGAAGAGCCTATCCCTTTAAGTGTATGGTCTTTATGTGGCCTTATCTCCTTGGCTTTGGAGCCCCTGCAGTCTGACTCTGAGGAATTGAGTCTGCAGCCAATCCCTCAGACTCAGGAAAGCAGGCTTATGAGGGGTTCGATTGATGAGGGCATTACGGAGTATGAAGGCAGCACCACAGCTAATGATTCGTCCTTGCAGATAAAGAGTCCGAAATGGAAAATTCAAAAGCAAAGCAGGCATTTCCAGCCCTTCAGCCTCTGTCCTCTGATTCTGAAGACTTTTTGAATGCTGGGGAAAATGAGTTGGAGAAAGAGGCACGTAGTACCCGGGAGTTTTTTCATCATATGGAATATTCCGCTGTCCAAACTGGTGGAGCGACCAGGTGTTTCAAGCCCACCCTCCATGCTTGCTGAGGTTCAACCTCTGCCTCCTCCCCCAACTAATCCCTCAGCTCCTCCATATGAGTCTGAGCAACGTGCTTCAGCTGTTGGGTTTAGGAGTGCAGTGACCCAAGCTTTATTGCAGGGAAGGAACTAGGGAGACCCAGCGGCTTACAAAACACCACTGGGAGTCTGTCCTGTTATGGTTCAGCAGCACCCTCCAAATGAGCAACACTCAAATGGTTATATACAGTGAAATTATCAACCTCTAACTTTTCAGATAGTCAAAGAGTTGAAGCAGGCTGTTATGGCGTATGGAATGCAATCCAGTTATGTTATTGGGCTCTTACAAGGATTGGCAGATGAGCATAGGCTTGTTCCTCATGGTTGGGATATGTTAGGCCATGCTGTTTTGGAATCAGGATGATATCTTCAATTCTGTACCTGGTAGAAAGAGGAGGCAGAAACTCAGGAAAGGATAAACAGAGGTCAAAATCCACCTGTTGCAATAACAACAGATCAGCTTACTGGCTCAGGTGTATGGTTTGGGCTCAACTACAATATGATGACATAGCCTTTGTTCGTCGTTATGTTGCCTCAGAGCATGGGAGGTCAGAAAACCTCGAGATGTTCAAAAGTGTTTGGCTAAAATAGTACAGTCTCAATTCTTAGAGG
>PVJA010014942.1:0-46373 GCA_004027025.1 Myocastor coypus
AAAAAAAAAAAAAAAAAAAAAAAAAAAAAAAAACTGGAGATGAGGCTCAGTGGTAAGTTCTTGGATTCAGTCCCTATTACTCAAAAGAAAAGTAAATAAACAAACTGAAAACACTATATATGGTTTCAAGATAAATCCTGAGGAGATTTGACTGACCTTGCTAGATAGAAAACTTACATGTTTTGTTACATAGGTCTTGCTTTAACTTGCCCTTAACCACCCAGCAGAAAAATTTAACCATGACACATAAAAAATAAAGCTAGATTCGAATGCTGAGATGTAAAAGGCTTAAATCCACAGCTTCTGACATTACCAGTTCTGCCAATAACCCAGTATGATTATGTATATTGGACTATGTATACAACTACTTTCTCTTCGTTCAATTAGAAGAAATTTTATACCAGTAATGGTTAGAAAGATTATCATGTCTGCATCCTGTGCTCTGCATAACTACTACAAGGGCAACAATATGCATTTTATCAATTATTGGGAATATACTACTAACGTGTTTTGAAACTGTTACACTGTTATTTCTTATTAAAAGTGATGAAAATTTAAAAATAAGAAATATATTACTAATTTCTATTCACTAAAAGGAACACTTTGTACTTTTATTGTTTGAATAATTTTGCATGTCTATATCTTGGCAATCTGAGCAACTACTTTGATAATAACTCTGCAATATAATAACCATTGTTACTTTCCTATCTTCTTTTGAAATTCTATATCATTTTCATATTTTTGTTCTTTACAATAAAAACTCCTAGCATCCAAAAAAAAGGAAAAAACAGAATTAGAAATAATTTCTCAGATAACTGCAGAAAGTGTGACCATAATGAAAGGTGACCTTAGAGACTCTATAGCAGATACAGATTTAAAATTTTTAAATACATGAACTTAGGAAAATTAAAGAAATTATGGCCACCCAACATAGTGAAAAAATAGAACCCATGAACCAAAATCAAACAGATATTCAGAAGATGAATGGTGTCACTGAAAGTAAAATGAGCGGAATGAGCCAATGTGAACACAGAATATAAAATGTAAAGACGGATCGTGGTTAATAATCATGAAAAAAGAATTCTTTAACATAGTAAGAGACCATGATAAATCAATGCAGTAGCTGCTGCATGATGTAAAGAAGAATAGCATATTGGTTGGAGTCAGTGAAAAAGCTTAAAACAGCACAAATCATATGTAAAAAATTGTTCACAAAAGTAAAAGCTTGAAAAAGGAATTTGACCTTGAGATAAGTGAGGCATATAGAACTCCAATTAGTGCTCAAAAAAACCTAAACCTAGGCTTATAATAGTCAAGATTCTAGAAACTGAACACAAGAACAAACTGTTTTCTGTAATAGTTATTAGAGAAGAAAAATAAATCACTTGTAAAGGAAGTCCTATCATATGTATTTATGGTTACTACCTCTCTATTTTGAAGTTTTGCCTTTATGGGTATGTAACAACCTTGTTTCTCTTGATCAGTCTTGGCTTGAAATTCACCTTGTCTGCAAATGGAATCTGCTACCCCTGCCTTTTTCTAGGTTGCATTAAGTATTGTTTTTTAATGTTTTTACTTTCAAGGTATCAATTTCTTCTCGAATTAAATGTTTTCCTGGTATGCAGTGTGCTGTTGATCTTGATGCACTGTGCCAATCTGTTTCTTTCGTTTGGTGAATTGAGACCATTTATATCAACAGTTATAGATGATATGTATTGGCTTATCCTTGTCATGTTATTTTCCTATTGTTGATTCCTTATATCTTCCCTCTTAAATTACTTGCCTTGGCTGATGGATTTATTCTGTTGGGGTTCTTGGAATTGTACTCTTTGTTATCTCTTTCTGAAATATCCTTTCAGAATGCTTTAAAGATCTGCCTTTTCGGTCATTAATTTCTTCAGCTGTTCTTTATCATAGAAGAATTTTATATTTCCACTAATTTTAAATGATAGCTTTGTAAGGAACATCAATTTGTACTAAACATTGTTTTCCATCAGGACTTGAACTACCTTACTGCAAGCTCCATCTGACTTTAAACATTTGTGTAAAGAAGTCTGCTCTGATTATGACTGACTTCCTTTCTGGGTCATTTTTTTCTTTCTCTAATAGCATTTTGTGCTGGGGGATCTTCATTCCAGCTGAATTTCTGGCACCGTGATTTTTATATGCCTTGGTGTAGATTATTTTTGGGAGTGGCTATATGCATATATATATATATATATATATATATATATATATATATAAATGTGAAGACATTATATTTATATATATATTTATTTATTTATATATTTATTTATATATATATTTATATATATATAAATGTGAAGACATAAACAACCAAAAGAAAAAGAAAATCAAAACAAGAACAAAAACAAATAAATAATAGCATTCCTCTGGTGCCCTTGGCTTCATGGTAACTGGTGGCTAAGTCAGAGCCCAAATCTGTGCCAAGTCTGTGGGGGATGAGTGCTGGATGCAGGGCCGATCTCAACCTCTGTATGTGGGTACTAGGGCCAGAAACATCAGCTAGCAACTTTCTATATGTCCTTAAGTTACCCACCTAGGCCTCCTTACCCTGTGTGTCTCAGAATATCCCGAATTTATGCTCTGCAGCTTGAGTTTGCCGTCCTATTATAGTCCATCAACTTTTTTGGATCTTCCCAGAGTGGCACCTCATGTTCCAGGCCAAGTTCCCACAGGCAGCCCTGTGGGCTACTTTACTGTTTTATATGTCTAGGTTTAGTTTGATTTGAAAGTTGTTTTTTTGTTTGTTTTTTCATTTCAGATTAAAACCTGATGTATATCTCTCCCTTTCTTCTACTTATCTCCGTTTTTTGATGATTTTCTCTGAGTAATTCCACGCCTCCTCCTCTATTCAACCATCACAGGTATCTAGTTTTCATTTCTTAGTTAGACTTGCATAGTTTCCAGAATGCAATAAATACTTAATGATTATTTTGTATCTACTTTCTGTTCTTTTAATTTCTGTAGCAGAGTGGCTTGTTTTGCACAGCCTAAAATGCTTTAGAATATTCCACTCCATTTCATTTAGTGAGTGTTAGTTTCAGGAGCTGAATTAATTTGATTCTTGGTTTCTTTTACAATTTTATGACAGTTTAATATAGAGTTGAAAGCTCTTGGTTTCTTCAAATTTCTATGTACAAAGTTGAAGGTTGGAGTGCTGGAACAGATTTCTAGTTCAAAAGTGGTTTCCTCTATCACAGCAAGGAGTTAAGGCTGGGTTTTCGGTTGGGGGATACTTTTTGGAGACAGTTATAGGGTGAGATTATTTGTTCTTTGCTTTCTTTTAGCCTGTACCAGGACAATTGCATTCTGTTGCTTTTATCTCTCTCTCTTCAACATGCTGCTTTCAAGGAGTGCCTCTTTTAAACCTTTCCCCTCAAATAATAGCTCTCTTTGATTGTCTCTTGGGGCACCATCTGCAATTTCCAGTCCCTCCCTCCTGTCATTTTCCTGATGTGCTGGAGCACTTTGCTTTTCCTCAAAATTTGCACTGTTATGGTAGGCTTCAGGACGACGGCCAAGTTCAGGCCTGTTGCTCGTTTTCTTTTCCACACAATTTTCCACGGCTATTCTTGGACTTCACCAGGGTCACAGCAGGAGAAAGACAGGCTGGTATTTAGTGTTTATTTTTGTACTTTCAAGACTTTTGAAGTTTGGGTGTTATGCATCTTGTCATGCTGAGAGTACAAACTTTAGTTTCTCCTGCTATTATTTTATTACAAAAGGGAAGAAAAGTCAGGAGCCTTAAGCCATCACCACTTGTGATGGTTAATCTTGACTATCCACTTGTTTGGCTTGAGAAATATCTGGGAGATTAGATAAAGACATTGTAGGACACATCTGCGAGAGTCATGGGGACATAACCTTGGACACTCTCTAGGTCTTCCCCTGTGTCCAGCGTGCCATTCGGTGAGTGGTTCCCTTCTGCCATGTTCTTCCACCATGTCATTTGGGCTTGGAACCAGCTCATCATAGCCTGGAACTTTGGCACTAATGATCCAAAATAAGCTTCTGCACCATTAAGTTAGGGGTGTCACTTGGGGTTTTTTAAGTCCCCAAAACCTTTACTTCAATGACCCAGCAAATTTGATAGTGACGTTGTCTTGCTACATAGATCATTTCTAAAGACTACCAATCACGAAAGCATCGTTTTTTACCCTTGCAATAAAATATATCCCCAAAGCATACTAATTCTCCAATAAATGGATGGTCTATACTGTTTTAGTAGAAATGGCATGGGAAGAGTGGGTAGCCCAGAATCACAGGACAAGATACTTTAATTGAATAAAAAAAATGTAATGTTTGGCAATCACTCTCTGAAGGTTTTTAATAAAATGGACATGAAATATGGGTTCATGGTTCTTTCTCAATTCCATTACTTCTCATTCTTCTGCCTCAAATGTCCCATTTTACTGTTCATATTTTGATATCCTTAACACCAATATCATTTTATGGCTTTAAGAGGTGGTAAGATCCATGCAGAGATAGCTATGACAATGAAATCAAGCAATGTAAGGGCAAACATGTACCTTTCCAGGCCAATGGTATGGCTCAGTGACACAGCGCTGCCTGGCAAGCATGATATCACGAGTTCAATTCCCAGCATGCCCCCTCCCTCCAGAAATGTACCTTTTCTTAAGTTCGGGTACTCTTGGTCTACCAACTACTGATATTGGACTCTGGATCTCTTAGATCAAATAATAAAGAATAAAAATCATATAAAATAATAGGTTTTAATTACTAGTAAGATGGTACAATAGTCCTATCACTGAACGGTACCTAATAAGTAACTGTTAAACGACACTTCGTATTCTTCCTATGTGTCAATAACAAAGATTCTTTGAAAAAAGCGTATTTCAAGGCTGCTGCTCCTCATCAGACAAGAGGATGTACCTACTGCTCAGTACCTAAGCTCCAGAGAGAAAGTTCTTCTCTGACTTCTAGGAAACTGTCGGAAATTGCAGAACATTTTTGAGGGGTGGACCTCATTTACAAATTGTGAATATGTTTTGTCCTGTATGAACTGAGCTAACTATAGGGCTCAAGAAAGAGTTGGGGGTAAGGGGAGAGATAGAATAGATGGAGATTATTTTTGAAACACTAAGTAATGTTTTGTCGAAGCAAACACTGCAAAGTAACTGCTTTTCTTTACTTGTCATGCTATTGTTTTAAAATTCAGGGACATTTTCTAATTAGGAAGAATTTGTTCCAAGGAACAAAATTGACTAGTAAAAGCAAACAGTAACTTGATTAATTTATTAGAAAGGTTTTATAGACAAATTAGTTCCCTATAATAATGGCTGAATACATTTTATAAAAATTCTAGGCCCATATTTCTCAGGGTGGAAGTACAGCATCTGCTCTGAAGTTTGTACTCCTCAGAACCAGGTCTTACTCTGCACCTTCTGGAAATACAGAAATGATGAAGACACAGCCTCAGACCTCAAGAAACTGAACGGAAAGGACCACGTTAGAACTTGTAGATATACCAAGAAAACGAGCAATTCTATTGAAATGCCTCAGCACCAGACAATGCATTACCATTCCAACTGGAACAGCAAAAGAATCCAACAGGTTTTGGGTGGTAGAGACTGTTCAGGTTCGACTGCTCTCTTGTATGTGGGAAAATAAATCACAACTAATTCTGAACTCAAGGCATAAAAACCAAGTAAATTGGTGAAAGAATGAATTCTACATGTTCTCTAAGGACACTGGTGGGGACAGGGGTGACCTGGCCCTGAGAGGGCTGAGCACCAGTGAGGGCCATCTGTACATCAGTGAGGTGAACCTGTGCATTTCTTCTACTTCCCTGAATGGTAGCTTTCTTACAAAGCTACTATTGTATAAATTTTAGAAAGCATATCTTCATTGCATGTACTTTACATATTCTCTGCTATTCTGGTCTGATAATCCTAGAGTCGAAGGGAACAGGATTTATATCCTTAAGGGTTTGCCATGACTGGGCTCGGGATAATAAAACTTCCTTCTCTGTGTAAGAAAAAAAATCTGAAATCAAAAATTAGTGTGTTAGTAAGGGGGGAAAAGTCAGCTTCGTTGACAGGCAGCTCAGGGAGTGGTCACACGGGCCTTCCAATTCACAAGCACAGAGAAGCATTTTGAGTGTCTCCTCCCCAGCCAGGGCAGCGAGGTGGGGAGGGACGGCAGCTCTGCACTACTCTGCTCAGGTCTGCTGCTTGTGCCATAGGGCACTTGCTGAGCAGTACCTCAGTCCTTTTCCAAATGTGGCAGAACATTACATGTGAGTTTTCCCTATTACAAATACTTGGCATCTGCATGGAATGTCGTTACCTGACTGGGTAAAGCTAAGGAACCAGGCAGCTAGCTGAGACTCACTTTCCTATTCCCCTTTCAACTCATGGATCTTCGGTAACATTTACTTTCCTGACACCAAAGGTCCAGGATGGACATGTCCTCTGAGGGCTGCACAAAGTCTATTTCCATACATTCTAAATCAATGACTGTAAATGTTACGGTTTGTAAAATTTATTTAGACCATTATTTAAAGCCACAGGGCATAGCCATACAGAACACTGAATATAGTCTACTAGTTCTCCAGAGGTTCAACAAGCCCAGTAAGAAGTTCAGCTTTTTCCCTTCTGTCTTGCTTTATCCTTTCTGCTATTTGTATTTTGTATTAATTCCTTCATTCTACTCTAGAAAGCTACACTCAAATTCCTACTCCTCTTTATGAGACAGGGCTTTGCTGTGCAGTTCAGTTCAGTCTGGCCTTGTAGCCTAGACTGACCTCGAATTCACAGCAAACCTCCTGCCTCAACCTCCTGAATGCTGGGATTATAGGCCTGAACTAGCATGCCTGGCTACAATTTCCGGTCTTTGAAGCAGAAACTAGGGCTGAACCTTGTCTGAGTGACTCATAAAAAATATTTCAGGGTCTGAATCAAAGCATAAGACAGAAACTTATGTTCAGTGTGTCTTCTCCACACAAAGAAGAAAAGCTGGCTGAGCCTCTACATAACAGAATGAAGCTATAGTAAGATAAAGCTGACAACAAATTCAAGAGAAGTTCCCACAGAAGATCCACTTTTTCACAAATAGGGCCTCTTTCATCCAGCTCTCCAAGGTAGAGTAAAGGATGCTAAAATTGCAGGTCCACTGGAAGTGGAGTCCTGTTCCAGTGACCACAGCAGTAGAGGGATGTCCATGTACCTTTTTACATACATATGTTTTCAGTTCCACAGTTCAACTGCAAACATTCTGAGAAACACTATGGGGCAGGACTATACCAGCTGTAACTTTTAAAAGATGATTCTTCATGTGGTATTTAGCAATGAGTCTGTTAGCAATACAAAACACATTTTTTTTTTAAACTGGCCTCTAGGAAGTCCAGCAAGAATTACCCTGACCTTTTCCAGATTACCCTACAATGAAGGCTACTTCAAAGTGGCAGCTGCTTTTTTCACTTCTCAGGGCAGGCAGACTCTAAGGGACCTTTTATGACATCTACATTCTGGACTCAAGTTCTTACGTTTTTGTGTGTTTCCCCTTTTCTTGAATGTGGACTGGCCAGTGAGCAATAGAAAGGGTCACGGGATTCCATTCCAGTGATTGGGCCACAGAGGAGTGAGGTTTTGGTCTTGTTATCAGACTCTCTCTCCTTCTGGCTTTTATGACACTACCATAGTAGGGAAATCCAAGAAGTAAGGACCAAGAGTTCTGGAGAGCAGGCAGCCCAGGCTGAGCCCCTATGGGCACTACTTGAACTAAGTTAAGCCAACAACCACAGAAGTAGGCTTAGAAAAGGATCTTTCTACAGTCACTTTTTATAGGAGAACTCAGCACTAATCATGGCCTTACAAAAGACCTTGATACAGAGAACTCAGTGACATCATGTGCAGACTTCTAACTACAAAGCTATGAGACATTTATGGGTGTCATTTGAAGCCAAAAGTTTGTGGTTATCTGTTACACAGTAATAAAATACACAATAACATACTGCTTTTCCTCAGGGCCTTTAGTAGGGTCTGGCACAAATTAGGTGTGCAATAAATACAAATTATTTTTTTTTTTTTTTTTTTTTGTCTTTTTGAGACAGGGTCTCGCTATGCAGCTCAGGCTAGCCTTGAGCTCACTTTTGTAGCCCAGGCTGGTCTCGAACTCGCACCGATCCTCCTGGCTCAGCCTCCCGAGTGCTGGGATTACAGGCATGCGCCACCACGCCCGGCTAATAAATGCAAATTGAATGAAATTAATGCCTATCAGAATTACAGGAGTGCTACTGAAGGCATTCCTCACAGCGCTGCGGCATGTCCAACACCAGGGGAATAAACTCTGCTTTCTACAACAAACATGCTGTTGAATGTAATTTTCTAAAATGAACACATAGTAAATATAACTTTTCCATAACAAACATGTTTTTTCTTTTATCTTTTTTGCTATTTTTTACAATAGTTAATAAATTTCATGATGTTGTCCTCATAGTAGTTGTTCAGAGTACAAGATGCAGACATGATTTCTTGTCTAAACATCGTTAGTACAGATCTTTCTTTGCATTGTACAAAGAGAAAGTAGCTGTCTATATAGTCCAACAGTCCATAACAGTAGTGGATTATCAGCTCTTCTGGCATTATTGGGGGCTGTCGACTTGAGCCTTTTACAGCTCAGTATGTTAATACTGCTTTTGTCTTTATACCTCATGGTTAGACTTTTCTGCTAGATGGTAAAGACCAAGATAAGCAAGACCTATGTTACAAAAAATATGTAAATTTTGGATCTGACAATCAAATTCCTCAGGGTTTCACCCTGGAACCATGTACTGTGATTTGCAAAACTGTTGTCAGTGTCAGCCACCTGGATGAATCATGGCCATTGCTTGACCAGCTTGCTGTCTGTGGAAGCCTGAGAGAATGTTTTCCCTCTAGTTGACTCTCCTTAGGCACACTGAACATCATCAATCGCTTTCCTCTGTGGCCCCATAATCTCCTTGAACAGGAAATTTGGGACTCCACTGAGTTATATATACGCTGCTACAGTACAGGTTCTTTTATGTCCTGTGTTCTCACTGACCTTAAAGGGCTAGAGCCAAATTATTAACTACCCGTGTCATAGATAGAAAGATCTGTGAAGGAATGGGAGCCTATGATCAAGGAGGCTGGGAAGGCATCACTTATAGCCTAGGCCTGCAGGCTAGTGACTAAAGGAAGAGCCAGTGCTACAAGTCAAACTCTGAGGCCCTCAGCAGCAAGCACTTCTTACTGGAGAGGGTCTGTCTTCACTCTATTAAAGCTTCTGACCCATTAAAGATGTGAAAGTGGATCTGCTTTATTCAAAGCTCACCAATATAAATGATAATCCTATTCAAACATACCTTCGCAGAAACAACTTGATCAAATATCTAGGCACTGAGACCCACCCTAGTCTCCACAAAAATGAACCCTCACACCAGCAAGGTGCCAGCCCAGGGGCATGACGCTTTCTTGCATCCTTCCAATCATCAAGCTCCCAGCTCACTGCCAGGAAGTGTCTTCAGTGTCACAATGGATTGAATCACCTAGCCAAATCCTGTTGATCTGAGAGACACCATAAAATAGTTGTATAAGTTACAGAATTTTGAGGCAGCTTGTCATGCTGCAGGAATAACTACAATTCATCTCTCCCTCTCTCCATCCCTCTCTATTTCTCTGTTGGTTTCTGTTCACTGTTGCACCTTCGCTGGTCAGCGGGAGCTCAGCATCTCCATCCTTCCCTTGGGTCTTTCTACCTGCCATTCCTCCAACCTGGACTATGCATCTGATCTCTTCTTTGTTTAGCTGACTGCTTTTACCCTTCTTCAGATCAAATAATACTTCCTCAGAGCTACCTTCCCTGGCCATGCACTGCTAAACTGGCCTCCTTCCCTATGTCTCTGTCTCTGTCTCTGTCTCTGTCTCTGTCTCTGTCTCTGTCTCTCTCTCTCTCTCTCTCTCTCCATTCTGTTCATTGTCTTCAAAACATTTATCTCACTCTGAAATTATTTTACTTGTCCTTTGGCTATTGTCTTCTATTGTTTCAAACCTTAGCTTGGGGGCTAGAGATATAGCTCAGTGACATAAGCACCTGCCTGGCAAGTACATGATCCCAAGTTTGATCCTGGTACCAATGAACAAATAAATACCTTAGTTTGGCAAAGATTGGCCCTTATCTAGTTCATTTATTGCTCACACAGTGATAAGCACAGAAAACACACTCATTTGATACTTGGTTTTGATGGAGAGGGTTAGTACTGCGATTGGAATTCAGGACCTTGAACTTGCCAGGTAGGTGCTGTCCTGCTGAGCTCTATCTCTGGCCCTTCATCAATATTTGTTGGGCAAGAGCAAACCAGAGAGCACAGCAGACTAAAGCACCTGCTTAGGCAGAGTGCAGCAGCTGCGGGTCAATCCCCAGCTTGCCACATGTGCTCCACCCCTAGGGGCGCACCGAGACATCAACTGAGACTGGGCATGGTGGCTCACCTGTAATCTCAGCGCTTGGGAGGCTAAAAAACAGGAGAATCACTACAAGTTTAATCTATGTAGTGAGACTCTCTAGACCCTGTACTAAATACATTTATTTTTCTTTGACTTTATGTATATATATATATATATATATATATATATATATATATATACACACACACACATATATGTATGTATGTATGCATGTATGTATATGATGATGGCCAGCTCAGCCTGCCCTGGGGGTGGGGCTGGTACAGCATGTGGTACCGGGGATCAAACTACAGTCTCTATGGTTGCCTAAGCTTCCCTAAGCAGGCACTTTAGACCACTGAACTATCTTGCTGGCTCTGTACTAAATACATCTTTAAAAAGAAAAAAAAAAGTATTTGTTGAGCAGAAACAATGAATGCTTGCACCACGCGGAGCTGGCAGCCTTCAGGCTCCTTTCTGCAGGCCTCGACTTCCTCGGTTGTCACAGAATGGAATGAAGAACAATTAGAGCCCCTGTGCTGCACAAAAGATGTTTTTCTCTGGCTTTTTCCTGTTATAATTTCCTTCTTCTAATGAGACGAGCATTTGCTAAGGAACAAAAACCCTAGCATCCCTGTACAATACCTCAGAGACAAAAGGCACTGCATTTTTGTACTTGATGATATGTGGGCTTATTTATACATTTTCCTAACTCTTGCTGACTAATTAGAAAACAACTCAAAACAGAAAGAGGAGACATCTCCTTTCCTAGAGGTGCAACCTGTGCTAATCCTTCAGGTTAACACGTATACTGCCACACCTCAATTTCTTCCTCTAGCCCTCTAGCATGGAGCTTATAGAGAACTTTGGACCAAAGGTGGAAGAAAAGCAGGTCCATCCTCCAGAGCTTTGTTTCTCCTCTTTTTTTCAGTATGAGCTTCTGCACAGCTGACTCAGAAAACAGTGTTTTATTTTCTCCCATACTTGAAATGAGGGCCTTATCCAGAGCCTCATCTCACTCGACAGTATTTACCCCACCACAGAAATCCCTGGCTGCTATCTGTTCTAATTTCCCCTCACATTGACTATGTCCTTCATTTTCTGGGTCTTAATGTGTCAACCATAAGGCCTGTTGTCCCTAGAGAGAATGCCTCTCCCAGAATTCACTGAGGTAGCTAACAGCTTTCCTACACACATGTTTCAAATACAAACCAGCCACAATCCACACACCTTTCTGCCTTTTTCTGAGCTCTCACGTGCCAGGCTCCTACACTTCTGCCCTGCTTAAATGAGGACCAGATGCCAAGCAACTAGGGACAGACAGACCCTCAGCCCCAGAGCCTTTGAGATCACCCAATCAAGCCAATCCTAAGCCAGTTTCCTCTTCCCTACCAACTCCTTCTCATGGAGACCACAGTGAAGCTTTTGCCCACCGTTCCATTTCACTTAACCTCTTAATCTGCCCATTGCTTCCTCCTGTAGCACTGCAGCCCATGACATGATGTGACCCCTTCCTCTTCTAACTGTATAAACTTTGCAATGAAAATTATCTCCATCTGTTGACCTCACTAAACTGCCAATTATCTATTAATCTATCACATTTTAAAAACATTCTTCGGGCCTGGTGGGATGGCTCAGTGGTCTAAAGTGCCTGCTTGGGAAAGCTTGGGTGGGGACCGCGGTTCCATCCCTGGCACCACATGCTGCGCCAGCCCTGCCCTCAGGGCGGGCTGAGCCGGCCATAAAAATGAGTGAATAAACAAACAAATGTTCTGAAACAAGAAAAAAGTAAATACATAAAATTAAAAAAAAAAAAAAAACATTCTTCAAGGCTGTAAGTCAATAGCTCAGTCATTTGGGAAGCAGCTTCAACTACACATTCTCAGTGGTTGATATTTTCAGCTCTACCTCAGCTAGTGCCAGAAAATATTTGAATCACTGATGCTGATGAAACATTTTTTGATGCTTCATGTGTACCAGTTATTGGGGAAGGGTCTAGGAACATAAGGATAAGCTAAACTCACTCTCAGGCAACAGGTAGGACAGGCATTGATACTACACTTGATCTTAGCCAAAAGGCAGAGAAGCAATTAGGACAGGCATTGAAACAGTAGTTACTCTCTAGTGTGTTCCCTTCATAGAGTTGTTAATTTTGTATGACTTCAAAACAGAATGTTCTCTTCCATTCTTCACATGTCAAGCTACTGAATTTCAGAATCTAAAAGAGTATTCAAATTTTCCAAGTTATTATTTATCCAGTTTAATTGCCGCCTTTTCAACATTTCCATAAAAATACAGACAAGCTAACCTTCAGAACAGTACTTATTGTTTTGAAGGCAGAAAGTAGATACAATGTTAATAATTACATTAGGCTCTAAATATATGCCAGCTTTTGGAACAAACATAATATGAATTATTCAATCCTTATAACATATATCATCATCCTTGTTTTATAGGATGATACAACTGAATCTTAAGTGAAATACGGAGAAAACTATAGTAAGCAAAGCTATTAAGAGGTAGAGCCCTGGGTTTGAATCTAGACACACACCAAAGTCTATTAACTTATATCCTAGCTCTATATATGAAGTTTAAAAAAAAAAACAACAACTGTGATTTCTTAATGTGCACTACTTAGATCCATTCTTTTTTTTTTTTTTTTGCTTATAGCATACTTCAATTCCCAATGTACATTCATTCCATGACTAAAATGTACATTCTCCTACGATAAGCAAAAATGCAAAAAGAAACCAGACACAAAATTAGTATTAAGGGACTTCCTTAATTAGAATTATAAAACTTAATGTATATATCCTTTTACTTCCACTCCACCCTTTGGCTGAGTTTTATTTATTTATTTATTTATTTATTTATTTATTTATTGCAAGCTTTATTTATCTACGTATACGCAGGGCGGTCTGAACATGCAGGAACAGAGCGCCTGGCTGAGTTTTATTAATATCTGCCCTTCTTAATCCTTCTCTTATGAAAGGCATCACTCTCTAGTCATGCAAACCAAGGAGTCGCTCCTCCTCTTCCTCCTCCTCCTCCTCCTTGACCCCTCCATCTATACTCAAGAACTATTAACAAGACATCTTGTCATATTTCTCTGGAATTAATCTCTTCTTCATTAGAGTTCTCTTTTGCAATTCCATTTCTCCATACATGTGGCACGTGAGACCTTAACTGTTCTGTTCCAGTTTTTCCCTCTTCAGCCAGTGGTAACAGCTCCACATCGGTTTGCTTTTGTAGTTCTTCTATCATGGCCATAGTCTTATCCAAAATAGTATAAATGAGGCTCTTAGTCTCTTTCTGTTCAACAGCAACAGGTTTAAAACGTGCATACAAAGTTTGGTATCGAGACTTTATCACTGACAATTCCTTTAAGAGAGTTACTGGATTTTTCATCAGTTCCGGCTTATTGACCTCCACCTCCATGTTGAATAGTGGACATTCCTCACCTTAGATCCATTGTTAAAGTCCATTAAGAATCTGAGCTGTGCTGGGGAGATAGCTCAGTAGAATAAGTGTTCGCCTGGCAAGTACAAAGTTCTGAGTTCAATCCCTGGTACTACAAAAAAAAAAAAAAAAAAAAAAAAAAAAAAAAAAAAAAAAAAAAAAAAAAAAAAAAAAAAAAAAAAAAAAAAAAAAAAAAAAAAAAAAAAAAAAAAAAAAAAAAAAAAAAAAAAAAAAAAAACTAATAATAATAAATAAATAAATAAATTTCAGCTAATCTTCCTCCCAAAAGAAATCCTAATTGTTCCAACTTTTGTTGTTAACTGTATAGTAGTTGGGTCTACTTGTAATGGTTTCAGGTCTTTTTTACAAGGGAAGCAATACAGGAGACACTTTATAAGATTGTTTTATAATCACCCAAAGAATTATATACAAAGAGTTCAGGGAAGCTATCCACACACCAAATACCAAAGGATTGAGCTGAGGGCCTGCATCCCACCATAATGTGCTGTTTGGATCCAGCTGAAGACTTGTAGCTCATAACAACGTCTCCTACAAGTCCAGCTGGAGGCCTAAGAGCCCGGGACAATGCCTTATGCAGATCTGTTGGGAGCTGCAGGAAGCAAATTGATCAAGTACGTGCAGGTGGGATTGGGCTTCCCTGGCTGGAGCAGAAAGCTACCCCAGTGTGAGAAAAACATCACATGAGAAAAACAGCCAGTCAGGTTCAGGTCAGCTGATTGGTTGCTGGGTAACCTTGTATTATGGGATGCAAACCTTGTAAGGGTATAAATAAAGGATCCTTTGTGTGTGAGTGAGCTAGTCTCACCCACCAGGCAGACTGGCAATTACCTAGCCCAACTTTCTTTTCTGTCCTTCTTTCTGATTCCTACTGCTGTGCCTCCCCGGGGTTGAACCAGTTCGCAGTAAAGATTGACGGATCCCTACGCAGGTCTGTTTCATGGAAGTGCACTAGAAAGGCCCAAGGTCAGTGCGCTAGAAAGGCCCAAAGGTCAGTGGGAAGCTAGAAAGTCTGTGCCAGTGGGATGAAGGATCTGCGCTAGCAGGCTGAGAGGTCTACACTGGAGCCAGGAGGCTCAAGGCAAAAACCAGAGCTCCCCAGAAAAGTGCCACAGCCATCCTCAGTGGCAATGAGGACCTGAGCTCCTCCGGTAATGAGGAAAGCTGAGTTCCCATTAGCCAATATGACCATCTTTTCTAGAAGACTAAGAGGTGCACAGTCTTCCCCTCTAGAGCCAGGAAGCAAAGCTCAGGATAAGGACGGGGCTCCTTCAAAGTGAACCGTAGGCATCCTCTGTGCCAATGAGGTCCTGAGCTCCTCTTCCAATGAGAACAACCCTGTTCATCAGGAAAGCTGGCATGACAAGGTCCTCCGGCAGCTTCCAACAGCTTGCACAGCTCCTCCAAACTGCTTTCCTGACAAACTCTCAACAGCTTCTCTAGTTCTGCCTGTTATGCTGCTGGCAACAGTCCTCAGGTGGGCCTCCCACACCCAAAGCCACACTAGTTCAGTTCCACTGGGTGTAACAAGCTGACCACCAGTGGACAATCCAGTGTAGCACCCAAATTTCGCTTTTAATGGTTTGTTAGAATTTCATCTTTAATTTGCTCAGTCTAACTACCACCTACAGGAGACACAGTAAAATTCTCTACCTTAGAGGAAAAACACCACAGTAGTTTCTTTCTAAAACTTTCCAAGGCGGGATGGCTCAGTGGTCTAAAGTGCCTGTTTGGGAAAGCTTGGTCGGCTTCAGGGACCGCGGTTCGATCCCCGGCACCACATGCTGCACCAGCCCTGCTCTTGGGGTGGGCTGAGCCGGCCATAAAAATGAGTGAATAAACAAAGGTTCTGAAACAAGAAAAAAATAAATAAATAAAATTAAAAAAGAAAAAAGAGTATTATACTTGAACAACGGCATGTACACATAGAATGTTATCTTATAAATGGAAAGTCCATTTTCTGTTTCCTTCTTAGTCAATTTTTCCCAAAGACTTTAGTCAAAAATCTGTGACAATGATTTCATGCCATAACTAGAATCATTCTTTCCATCTCCATTAGTCTGGTCTGCACTCCATTAATTCTACTGAAGTTGAGCTTTCTTGTTCTCTGGAGGGTAACAAGGTCCCCAGGGGCCAGACTGCACCTCCATAGTTCCTCACTTAGCACAAGTTTGTGAGAGAGTCATAGGCGTCCAGTCACCTCTAAATCTCAAATCTGCTCTTTAGTTTCTCTATGTACATAACTAAAGGATGAACAAAGCACTGTGCTAGGCAAGCTAATCTATTCTCTGGTACTTTGACTTGCAGAATTGGGCACACAAACACTTTAGCCAGTCAGGCCTTTTTCCTTCTTGCTTTCACGTGAAATCGAGGCTTTTGTGTATCTGTGGACAGAGTCCACTGAGCTACATCTCCAGCCAATTGCTCATTTTGAGATAGCATCTTACTGTGTGTGTTGCTAAGTTGTCTGGGATATGCTCAAATTTTCCATCTTTCTGCCTTAGTTTCCCATAGTGCTGGGATTGCCAACTTCAGCTGGCAGGTATCACTTTCAGTAGGGCTTTTGATCCCTTACCAAGCTTGAAACATTCTGACACTAATCAAATGGTACATAACACTGTGTTTTTAAAAAGACCCAAACCTCCCCACCCTAGTCTATGACAAAGGGAGAAGATACAATACTTTTCTTTTCTTTCTTTCTTTTTTCTTTTTTTTTTCCTTTGGTAGGACCGGGGATGGAACTCAGCACCTTGTCCTTGCCTGGGAAGTGCTTATTCTACTGAGCTGTCTCCCCAGCCCCTAATACAGAACTTTCTTTCCACAATCACTTATTGAGCACCTACTAAGTGCCTGACATTTTCCTAAGTCCTTGAAAACACCACTGGGAACATGTGTCCTATTTGTCACTGATTGGCAGAGACAGATTATCTGTGAGTTAACTGAAATTCTCACTAGAACCAATCTACAGCACAGTGTGCTTTAAACTCTAGTCATACTTAAAAGTTAGGGGTAGGAGGTACCCCAGAAATCTTGAGCTTTGTAACCATCTAAGGAGCTTTCCTTTCTGCAAGAGAAGGTATTTGATGGAGTCTGGGGTCCGAGGTATGAATCCCTGGCATTTATATGTAAAGTTTTGTGTGATTTTCCTAGAGCGAGAGATCATAAATTTGTCAGAATTCTTTACAAGGGCTGAAGCCGGTGCGGTGGAGCAGGCATGTAATCGCAGCACTTGGAAGGCCGAGGCAGAAGGATCGCTGCGAGTTCAAGGCCAACCTGGGCTATGAAAGAGTCCAAAGCCCACCTGAAATGCACTAAGGAAACACTCTCTAAATGAGGCTGAAAGCGCTGCCTTCACCTAGATCCCTAAGTCCTCTGATCCCAACCTGCGTAATGAGGACAGATTCAGCACTGGCCTCCAGCTGTCTCTCTTAAACGTGATAACTGCACCCAGGAAGCTATTGACACACGTATGAGGTGGCCCACTGCCCCTTCTGCTCCAAAAAGCATTAAACGCAAAGAGATCTCCTGCGCCTTGTTGGGACCTCACTTTTATCATCTCTAGGTTATAACCAAAAATATTTCCCATAGCGGTCTGCTGACTACGAAATTCTCTGAAGGCAACAAGGAAACAACTGTATTGCTCTCTGCATTTTTGGAACTGGAGAGTTGTGGGGTCACACAGCTGCTCACAGGTACTGTACTGGGTGCGTGCGCGCCGTGCGCTCCTGAGGGTGAACACATCCGAACTCCCCCAGCAGTGGGTGAGCCGACGCAAGCGGGGTGAGCGCGCACCAAGCGAACACACCCCAAAACTGCGCACACACGCGCCAAGCGCCTCCCCTGGCGCTCTTACACAAGCGTGCTCAACGTGCCCTGCCCCTAGATTCTTGTGTGGTCACAGGGTGATCACACAAGTGTCTTGCACACATGGCCGCGCTCTTACACGCGGTCGCGCAAATCTGCGCTCCCACGCTCTATCCACCAACTGTGGCAACTTCGGTGCGCGACTCCGCAGCTGAGCGGCGTCCAGTACGTCACCGTGTGTCATCGCCATTGCCTCGTCCCTGCAGGGCGCCACCTCCAGCGGCACAGATCTCGGGCTAGGGAAGGACCGCCCCCAGGGAGAGCGGCAACTCGGTGGCAAAGCTCAGGTGCACACTGTACTGCCGCTGACGGGAGCCGGGCCAGCCAAGATCCGAGAGCCTCTGCCTCCAAGCCCTCAGGGTGCTGCCCCGCGCGCACCGAGACCTGCAAGCGCTCGCCCACTTTCCCAAGTCCACTTGGAAGTGCGATGTACGGCCTCTGAGACGCCCACTGGGTTCTGCCTGCAGGTACCTGTCGCCACCCGCCTCACTTCCTACCTTTCCCCCAGAAGATCGCCGAAAAGCGTAGTCTCCTTTTTGCATTGCAGCGTGCCGCAGGCCGCCAGCTAGGTAGGCCCTGAAGAGGCCGCTCCGGACGCGCTGGTCCTGAGAGGCACCTGAAGGCAGTTAAGGTTTCAAAGCAGAAGGGTGACACCTGCTGTTCGCTGGGACCGCGCTGTCTGCCTGGGTGTTGGTCGGAGACGGCCTTGTCCCGGGCTGGCAGTGTGGGGGCCGCTAGAGCTCTCTGAGTGGTCTGGGAGCTCCTGCCTGAGGTCCCCAGAGCAGCAGCGCCGCGGTGGGGAAGGAGGCCCAGAGACTTGGGTGTCACTGCGGTCAGACTTCCTTCCATCTCTCATCTTGGAATTGAGAGTTCTGCGGTTGCTGCCCTGAGCCACGCGGCAGGAAGAGGGCCGCGAAAGTCCCAAAGTCCATGCCCAACTCCCGCCACCACTACCCCAGTCGCTTGGTGCTGGCTTCGAAGCATGGAGTCAGTCACCACGGCAGTTCGCACATCCTCCATTTTCATTGGCCTGATGGAGAGCGTGGTTACCCGCTACAGAGAGGGAAAGGCAGCCGTTCTTGGACGACTCATGAAATAGTCTTCAAATTCTGAACAAGTTGCTGTCTGCCCTCTAATTGCAGAAGAGAGGCCAGGGCCGTGCATTCATTCTGCGTCCATGAAGACATCCCATCCGATCTTAAGTAGAGCAACTAGGAGAACGAGTTCCCTAGAAACCCGGAGGTCGGTGACTTCCGAGTTCAGCCCGGAGAAGCTCTGTGGAATCAGATTTCATTTCTGCTCTCTCTCACGCCAGCACCACGTCTTCCTTACCTTGTTCCCTTTCTCTCTTGGCTTTCTCTACCACCTAAGTACCCTGTTGGCCCTTACTGATGCTTCGTTCTTAGTTCGCGTTGCCTCTTGGCTTTAATGTGAAGTTCTCAGAGATAAGGTGTGCTGAAGGAGAGCCCCAGAGAGCGTCCCTAGAGTGCAGGCCACGGAACTCTCATCCCTCCCCAGCCTCTCCCACTTGCACCTCCAAGCACAAGCACGTTCCTGCCTGCCCCTTCCTCTCTGTCCTACTCAATCCCTGCCTTGAGCCACTAAGGGTTTTTGTGCTACCAACATAGCTCTTAGGCTCCCTTACTGCCCCACCTAAAAAAGTCTGTGCAGCTTTCATGTGCTGTCATTAATCTGGAAAGTAAATGAGATTGAGGGTAGATTTATATTAAAATGGGAATGATGGAAGAAACAAGACTCATAAGGTGTCACTGTTATGGTTTATGTCTAGTTGTTCGCCCAAAGCCTCGGAAGAAACAAGACTCATAAGGTGTCACTGTTATGGTTTATGTCTAGTTGTTCGCCCAAAGCCTCATGCCATCACCGGGTGAGGACTTCTAGAGTTTGAGACTTGATTCATGATCCCTGGGATTATGGGTTTTAGTACTGATGGAATTATGGGTCTGAGTACTTCTAGAAATATGAGTGTAGCCTAGGGCAGATAGGCTGGGGTGGAGAGCCTAAATGTAGTATAAAGAGAGACAGAGAGACAGACTTGCGCTGTTGCTCTCTGCTCCCCTGGTTGGTCGGTTGCCTCTGTCACGATTGTTGCTGCTCCACCACCATGAACTGGATGCTCTCTGCCCTCGTCCACTCAGCCTTGGGCCAGCCGAATATGGACTGAAACTTCCAGTAACTGTGAGCTAAATAAAACTTTCCTTCCTTCATTTTGAGTGTTGGGTATTTGTCCCAGCAAAGAGTAAAAAGTAACTAAGACAATCCCTAAGAGGATAGTAGCTTGGTCTCCATGGTACCCCTAAGAAACCCGAAGTCCTATTCCTTAAAATGACTATGACAAGGACACTACATTTTCTCACTGTAATACAGGAGACAAAATCCCAATTTGGATTAAGATAAGACACTATGATGAACACCAAAGCTAGGAAATCTGAACTTCAATCATGACTAGAGACAGAGACATGAGGTTGACCAGATGTCCTCCTTACCTACAGACCTGTCATGCACTAGAAGTTTTTGCTTTTCTACAATAAACCTTTCACCAAAAGCCAGACACCTTCCCTTCTTATTCCATAACTCATTAGAAAATTATTTATCTGCTATGATAGGCCTTCCATTTTGTGATGTGGAAAATCTGTGACCAGGAAAACTGGCATAGTTACCAAATCTGCATCATCTTAATGAGTGATGAGCAGGTAATCAGATAATGGAGGTAGCTGGGATGCCAAAGCATACGGGCATATCCAGCACAGAGGGCTCGCTATGGGCTTGGCATGGTCTAAGTACATTACATCAGTTCACTTCCTCCTTTCACCATTCAGACATGCACTGCCATCATTCCCTCATCCCTCGTTTTTTTTTCTCTTGAAACAGAAACAGGAGTTAATCTGTTCAAGATCAAAACTTAAAAGTAGCATAGATCTACAAAAGTTCACAAAGAACAGCAGCCCACAAGTGGACCCTACTGCCACTTCTTAAAGTCTAAAGCAGGTAGCGTTGTTTGTTGGTGTTCCAAAATGGATCCTAGTCAAGACCTCCAGGGACCCACAGTGATGAGCACAGGAATATTTGAAAGATTCTTTGCTCCCAGTCTTCTAACCCAGCTCCACCCCATGCACAAAGTTCAGAATTTCTCATGCTTCCTTTCCCTGCAGTGCCTCATGTCCACTAGTTTAATAGCACAGTGGCAGTTTTTGCCCTGGCACATGGGCCAACAAACAGCTCTGTGAGTTGTCTTTCTTCTGCATTGCACATAAGGTAGATTCACTCCCAGCTCTGTGGTGGACCAGCCCTGAATATAAATTGCTGTCTTTATCCTAAGCCACCAGTTTCCATTGAACAGCTCTTCTCTTCCAGCTCTTCATTTATATCCTCAGTATCTTCTTTCAGGGCCACTAATTGATCTTTTTAATCAACTCAGGACAGTGTCTGCCATAGCCTGCTGGTCAGGAGCAGTTAGGTGAGCATGTCCATTTTGGCCCCTGTCTTAACCCTGTCAATCTCAGCATGGGCCTGCTGGGCTGTGCTTTGCTGGCCATTTGCAGAGAATTGGGTCTTAGGATCAAACTGAGGAAATCAAAGCTAACTGTCTTTCTCTGTTATTTTAGAATGAGTTCCACTAGGCATGAAGGGGATTCCTGGCACATGATTTTCTTGGAAGACCACACAACCACCACCCCCATTTTCACCTCCTGAGATGCCTCTTAGTATACCTTGAACATCTTCATTATGAAAAACACAATGTCCAAAATGTTCCAAAATTACAAACTTTTTAAGTGCTAAGATAATATTCCAAGTAGCAAATACTATAAGGGACAGGTCACAGCTCCAGCACAGGTGCCCTAAAATAGCAGCATATATAGAAGAATGAAATAAATGATTCCGATGTTTACACAGGGTTCATTCTTGAGGTCGCTCATTAGGAGTATACAAATATTCTAAATTCAAAACACCTATAATCCCAAGAATTTGGATAAAGATGACTCAATACATAAAGAAACAAAAGGATGAATATAATGTTTCCAAAGCCTTAAGAATTGATTTTCACCCTCTCCAGATAACTCACAGAAAAGAGCCTCTGGCTAATTCCACTTACAGGAGTCTCTAGCAATATACCCAGCTCAGCTTAGTTTCAGCATACCAAGAGGCTTCAGACTATTTGAGGGGAAGAAAAGTGTGGTGTGGGTAGACAGAGAGATAAAGACAGAGCTAGCGACAAAGCCAGGGAGAGAAGGAAAGATCAGAACTGTGTGTAGACCTGGGTGAGTTTAGGTCCCGTGGTCCATCCCCTGCCTTATGCAGGGAGCTGCTTTGCATATTAGCAGAGTGTAGCTCAACAACAGGAAGCATAGCCTGGGCACTTCCATGGCTGTGAGCTCTTCCTCGTCCTGCAGGCAGATGCTGCCCACCTGTTCACAGACTTCTTCAGAAACCCAGACAAGAACCCTCCTACTCTGTCTTAATCTCAAAGTACAGTCTCCTCAGTGGTACAAACAGCCACATTCCCCGTTATGGTGTTGACACTACAAAAGAATCTGTGACCCAAATGACAAGTCTCTACACTTCATGTGTAGAGAGGACATTGTAGCTAGGCTTGCATTACTACGGGAACTTTTTGGCTTTATGGAGAAAGCTAGAAAGAGTATATATTTGTCAGAGTGGACACAGAGAGACAGAGCACTAGAGGGGGAGAGGGACAGACAGACAGACAGACAGACAGACAGACAGACAGAGACAGAACTGCACCTAAAATTCAAAGACTTGTACCTGGTATGGAGGGTTGTAAGGAAATCAATTTTAAGGGAAGGCTTTCCAGGTTCTCTCTGTCCACGTACACTTTGTCATAAAATTGCTCTTTCTCAGCATCACCTGGAATGGAAATGCAGACCCCACTTCCCGTTGCTCGCGCTGTTAAGGAGAAGCATGTCTCCCGTTCTTCCTAAATCTCCCCATGTCTGGTTGCGAGGAGGTCTAAAACATCCAGAGCACCAAATCTTCAAATTATTTAGGTAATTGTCTACAATTGATGGCTGCAGTTATTTCAGAAGGCAAGCAATAGTTTGTTATCTGTTTATAATAAAATTGAGGGAGATATAATTGACTTATCAGTGGAGTATAAACATGTTGTTTTAAAGTTATTTTTGATAATGCCATAGATTACTCCTAGCGAGCACAGAGGCTATGTTATGACGGGCCCTTATGCTTAAAGTATTTGCATTGCCAGATAATCTTCATCTGTGGATTAAAATGTATCATCATCATGTTGTTTTTTTTTTTTTTCTTTTTCAGGACCAGGGTTTGAACTCATGACCTTGCACTTGTCAGACAGATACTTGTGCCATGGAGCTATCTCCCTGGCCCCTGTATCATCATTATTAAACTGAGTGTTTTTAAAATAGACTTAATGTCAAGGGAGTTTCAAGCTGCAACAATCATGAAAAGTTAGTACAGGGAGATTTTGAATAATAAGAAATATTATAACTTAGTGGCTGGGGAGATAGCTTGGAGTCTAAGCACCTGCCCAGCACATGCAATAACCCAGGTTCAGTCCCTGGTACTGCATGCCATGCTGCCCTGCCAGCCCCAAAACTGGGCGTGGTGGAGCATGCATGTAATCCCAAGGCAGGGGAGGCTGAGGCAGGAGGATCACTTTAAGTCTGAGCGGAGCTGCATTACAAGGCCCTGTATCAAATTAACCAATCAATATATTCATAAAAATTTTAAGAAAATATTGTAACTTGGAAAAATTCTAAGGTGAGAGAATGGAAATAAAATTTGAATATGTAATTTCTGTCTGTGAAACAGAGTTTGTTCATGTATTTTAGTGAATAGTGAATATCAAATAACCAAATTATTTAAAGTCACTGGCTCTATTTAAAAGGTGATACAGCTTTTATTATGAAATGTCAGTATTAGCAAGGCACTGGAAATAACATCCTTGTGAATATTTAAACTCAAAACATTTTAGAAGTCAACTTTAAAATGTATGCAAGTAATCTCTGAATTTTTAAAATTCCTTGAAGGGTACAAAAATAAAAAACAAAGAATTGAATAACATTGTTGCAGACAGGAGAAAATATTCTAGCACTTCCGTGGGGCCTGGGAGCTCCTGAACCAAAACAGTCCTGCCCACCTCACGCTTGCTAGTGGATAGAAGCACTGGGGGTGACATCAAATGACTCCCCTGAGGCCCTTGGTCACAGCTTCAGGCCAAATGTCTCAGACATGGGGGAGTGCGCTTCTTGAGAGACGGAGATGAACCCAAGGATGAACCAAATCCTGAGTATGTGGTCAGGTTTCCTGAGAAAGAGGCATGCAAACACAGGGCTCGAGTTAGAAGTCAAAGGTACAGTGTATTCTTGCAGAGAGGGTGAACCTAGGAACATCCTAAGAGGGATTGGGTGCGAAGTCTCCCAAGAAAAGTCACTGGGCAGACCGTTTCTCACCTCCAGTCAGCACTGCCTGGTATCTCCTCCACTTCATTGGCACAGGCTTCAGCACCACGTGGGGGTCACACAGGGTGAAGGAGAGAAAAGTGGCCAAACTAACAGTTACCACTCTCCTGGCCTCCAAGGGAGGAAGAATTTTACCCAGAAGACAGTGCGATCAGGGTTACTGGTCCTTCCTGGTGGGAAGGGAAAGTTAGTTCCACAGGAAGATGAGAAAACTACTTTTTGGGGTAAGCTCCACCTCCTACCTCTTGCTGCCTTGCAATTACCTAAATGTTTTATATATGAACTTTTTTTTTATTGAAAACGTTCAAAATTTCTGTAAGTACTTTTGTGTAAATTAATGGCACTGTATAATAAACATTCAATATGTAGCAGCTACTATTAGTATTCTTACTGAAAAACGTGTAAAAGTAAAAAGAAACAAATTTAAATAGACTATCTTCCCTTACCTGAGAAAAGCCAGTGGACCACTTCAGAATGGTGTTACATGTTGCATCTAGATATTACTCCGAATCCTCATGTGGCCATAGAAGACACTTTTGAGACATAGCTGGATCTAAGTCTGTGACACTGGGATCATGAGTGTGTGATTAATAAATCAGCTCTTTTTCTTTAATCTTTTGGTCTGCAAACTTAAGTTGTTAATACACCAGAAGAGAAGCTTAATGATATTGCTACCCTATAACTTAGGCGCTTGAGCTTAACATCACTGTCTTTCTGAATATCAAATACCTTAGTGATGGAACAGGTATTTTCCAACAATTATTGATATTCTGAACTTCAAATCCCTATAGAATGTGAAAAAACAATTGCACATGTTTACACAGAATTTAGAAGTCTAACCATATACAAAATTGTAGCAGGACAATCCTACCGCATGTTTGTTGTTGTTATTGTCGTTTTTCTTGTCACTTCTCTCTATTACCTTTAAAAAATTTACTTGTGAGAGAGCATAGCAATAACTGATATGAGATTATACATTTAGAAGTACACATTTAGAAGATCAGAATAATAGGTATTCCAAGCATGATTTTAGTATTTTACCTTGCTCTCCTCAGTGTTGTTGTTTAGCTCACAGATATCAGCATATATCGCTAGTCAGGATGAGAATTCCATCAATTAACTGCTAGTTTCAGAAATCTGATGGAGATACTTAGGACCATTGTCTTAACCATCTTGTGCATATGAAAGTATGGTTTGGGACCTTCCATGTTTCCTAACTTTTCTCTTTGCTCTGCCTTCATTATTTAATCCTTAAGTTCTTTATTTAACTGTGTTATACCTTTTGATTTTTATTTGTTTTTTTGAGTGCTTACACTAGGGAGCTGATATGATATCTAAACATGTAGGTCTGGTTTATTTCATGTACAAGAGTATGTTCAAGTTGCATCCACTTATATATGAAGGCTTTGAGTTTATTATTCTCTATAGCTGAATAATACTCCATTGCATAAAAATACCACATATTTTTCATCCATTCTTGAGGTAACGGGTATTTTGGTTGTTTCCAAGATTTGGTTATCATAAATTGTGCTGCTATAAACATAGATGCACATCTATCACTATGATATGATGTTTTCAATTCTTTTGGGAAAATTCCCAGTAGGGAGGATAGCTGGATTAAAGGGTATTTCTAGTCCTAGTTTTTTACGGAATCTCCACAGAGTTGCATAATGGTCACACCAGACTGCATTCCCACCAGCAGTGCAGATGGGATCCTTTTTCCTCACAGCCTCTCCAACATTTGTTGTTGGTTGATTTCTTTATGATAGCCATTCTTTCTGGGCTAAGATAGTATCAAAGTGTTGCTTTAATTTGTGTTTTACAGATAGACAGTGATGTGGAACATTTTTTTCATGTATTTATTAGCTTCTAGCATTTCCTCCTCAGAAAAGTCTGTGTTCATCTCAGATGCCCATTTCTGGGTTGGATCTTTAAATTTGGGGGACCTAATGTTTTAGTGCTTTGTAAATTCTAGAGAGAAGACCTTTGTCTGAGTGCTTAGTACATAAGATTTTTTCAAACTTTGTGAATTGTTTTCACTCTGTTGGTAAATTCTTTTGACCTGCAAAAACTCCTCAATAAATGGAAGTCCCCGTTGTTAATTCTTTCAAGTATTAATGGTGCAGTTTAGTTTTTGTTCATGAACTGTTTGTCTATCCCTATGTCTTCAAGATTTTTCTCCCACTTTCTCTTCCAGGAGATTCAGTGTTTCTGTTTTAATGTTAAAATCTTTGATCCATTTTAACTTTAGCTTAGTGTATGATGATAGACCTGGGCCAAGTTTTAGTTTTGGACATGTAGAGAGCCAGTTTTTCCAGCACCATTTGTTAAAGTGGCTATCTGTCTTCCAGTAAGAATGTTTGTCCACTTTGTCAAAGATAAGGTCGCTGAGTGTGTTTGTAGTTGCTTCTATATTTTCTAATCTATTCCATTTATCTTCAGGTCTATTTTTTGCCAATACCATGCTGATTTTATCACAGTAGGTTTGTAGTATAATTTCAAATCAGGAATTTTAATGTCTCGTGTTTATTCTTTGTTACCCAGGATTGCCATTGCTATTCTAGTTTTTTTCTGGTTCCAAATAAATTTTAGGAATAATTTCTCATGGTCTGTGAGGTATGTTGGTGGTATTTTGATAGAGATTTCATTATATCTGTATAACGATTTTGAGAGTATGGCCATCTTTACCATGTTGGCTTTTCCTATCTAGGAACAGGAAATATCTTTCCATTTTCTGAAATCCTCTATGATCTCTTTTTTTAAAGAGTATTATAATTTTCATTGAATAGATCTTTTACTTCTTTAGCTAGATTATTTCCTAAGTATTTCGTCTACCACAGTGCTATTGTAAATGCTATTGTTTCTCTAATTTCCCTCTTGGTATGTTTGCTATCTGTGTAGAAGAATGCTATTGACTTTTGAATATTGACTTTCTAACCTGCTATACTGCTGAATTTGTGTAGTAATTCTAGGAGCTTCTTGTGCAGTTTTTTGGGTCATCCAATTAGAGTATCATGTCATCTGCAAATAATGATAATATAACTTCTTTACCAACTCTTATTCCTTTTATTTCTCTGTCTTGTCTAATGGCTGTAGCTAGTGATTCCAGAACTATATTGAATAGCAGTGGTGGTAGAGGTCATCCTTGTTTTGTACCAGATCTGAGAGGAAAGATTTCAGGTTTTCCCCATTTAAAATTATGTTAGCCATTGTATTGTCATAGATGGCTTTTATCAGATTGAGGCAGAGGCCCTCTATTCCAATATTTTGTAATTAATTTAGTTCCCCTAAGTTCTGCTTGAACACGTCCCCTTGATGTATCTGGGGTCTTCCAGGCAGACCAGTTCACCTGGTTACCTGTTTCCCCCTCTGTAGATCAAGAGAAAAAGAGAGAAGTCACTCTCATAGATCTAGGTCTAGCAAAGTGTCTCAGGTTGCCAGGTCTGGATCTCTCAAGTTGGAACTCATCTAGATGTGCCTAGCTTCTGTCTGGCTACTGTGCTCAGATTTTTCCTCCTGCAGCCCATGGGACTGAACCCCACATATAAGCCAGGCCGAGGCTGGATCTGGAGGGTCCAGGAGCATGGAGCAGAAGGTCTCACTCACACATAGGGCCTGGGCTGGGTCTCATGGGAGGGAAGGCTTCTTTTGGCTTCTCAGTTCAGAGGCTTAAGGTCATGGTCAACTGCCTTTCAAGCAGAAAGGCATGGTGGTATGAAGCTATTCAGTTGATGGTGGTAGGGAGCACTACAAACTGGAAAGAGATGGAGAGAAAGGGGCTAGGGACCAGATAGCATCTCCATGGTCATGCCACCATGACCTATCTTCTCCAAGCAGGTGCCATACCTAAGGGCCCATTTAGCTACTAGCTTACCTGTGGGTGAACCAACCCATTGCTTAGATTAGTGTCCTTCTAATCCAGCCACTGCTGAAGGAGTCAACTCTGTCAAGTTGACAAGTGAGAAGAATGGGCACAGGGATGTGTGAGAAATGTGCACAGGACCTGACTTCATTTCTCCTCATAAGAGAAATCATGAGTTATATGGACATATGACTTTCAGCTTCTACTTAGTTTTGCTTTGATTATTGTCATTCATTTAAGGCTTATGATTTATACTGTCCTATGCCCAGAGACCCTGGCATGTTTTGTAAATCCACCAAATAAATAAATAAATAAATAACAGCTGTATTTCCAGATCTGCTTGCATGGAGGCGAAAACAAACAACAACGTCAATAACAACAACAACAAAAATAGAATGAGGAAACCAAGATGGAAAATTCAAAGAGAGATGGAAGTAGAGAGACATCTTGGAAAACTAATGTGATGATTACTATCCTACCAATCCACATTTACTCCAGAGTGAGACACACTCCCTGCCCACACCAGGCATTTGCAAAGACATCATGTCCCACATTGTCACCTCACAGTCCTTCCTAGAAAAGAGATATGGCTGTATGAGATCTGTGCCTGATTTTACACAAGACTCTTCCCTTGGTCTCTCTGCAGAGACTACAAGTAAGGCATAGAAAGCTTTATGACCTACCTCTTCCTTTCTCAGCAATTGCCCATAGTTAGAGTACTTTTAGTTACTTGATTTATTGGAGAATATGGTAGGAAAATAAAATGGATTCTACAACATGCATCAACATATACTCCACTAAATTATCTGCACTCTCTTAAATTTCTTCACACACAAAAGAACTTTGCTATATCAGTGTTTCCTTCCATTTTAAATATTCTAGGTATGTGGGATTGGAGAGATATTTATTCATTGCTCTATGTGCATCCTCTCATTTGTAAGTATCATATAGTTGTAGATTTACCTTTAGGCCAATATTAACACTAGTTCAAAGCTGTTAAAATGTATTATGTTTAAGAATCACCTGAAGAGATTGTTAAAATGCAAATCACTGGGCTCAGCCCCCAGCAATTTTGAGTTAGCAGACCTTGTGCAGTGCCTAAGAATTTTTATTTCTGACTATGTTCATAACAACATGTCAGGAGCTGCTGGTGCTGCTGCTTAACACTTGTGTGTCACACAGAAAGGTGCCGCGTTGCACACTGGGAGGACCTGCACCCAAGGCAGGCTATGTGCTTGCCCTCAGAAGCCAGCCCAGGAAGCTGATGAAGCGCACACGCGTGATGGGGATAGCTGCTACATACCAGCATTGGCCTCTTTCCAAGACCACCATATTGGATGATGGAGGCTGTGGGATGGGGTTCGCTCATAGCTGAGATTAGCACTGCCCTGCCCCTTCCACCAAGCAAGGGCTCATTAACAAGGTGCATTTTATTGCAGCCCTCAAGTAATCTCTCACCAGATGTAGAATCTCTCAGCACCTTGAACTTGGACTTCTCAGCCTCCAGAACCATGAGAAAGAAATTTCTATTGCTTGTAAGTCACCTAGTCCCTGAAATTTTATTATTTATTTTGTTCTTTTGTGTATAAACCACCTTGTCCATGACATTTTATTGTTGTAGCTTTAAAAGACTAAGGTTGCAAGTGTGTAATATTCTTGAGTAAATAATTTTGCCATTGACATTTTGAAATAATTTTCATATCACTTCAAAGTTACAGTATTGACTTGCTTGGTTCTTTTTAGGGGCAGGTGGATATGACATAAACAAAATTTCTAGAAGATACAAATGAGAAATGAGAGGGTTTTCTTTGTTGGTTTGTTTTTGTTTTTGTTTTTGAGTTTTTTTCCAGCACTGGGAATTGAACTTGAGTCTTCAAACTGAGCTACTAAGCTATATCCCCAGCCATTCTGGGTTTTTTTTTTTAATTTTTTTTTTTTTTGGGGGGGGACAGGATTTCATGTAGAGGCTACATTGCCCAGGCTAGGCATATGTCCCTAGCCCTTTGGGAATAGAATTATCTTAACTCTATGCTTATATGCAGGCCAATCAGCACTTATCTTTCATCCATGGTTAACTGTTACACGAACATCCGAGGAACAGCATAAAGAACACTTTCACCTATTCCACGTCTTCACTTCCTCATCTGCGAAATGAGGATGGTCACGTGCAAAGACTTATAAAGCGTAAGCACATAGGGCACAGGAAAGCAATGACACTGTCCGGGGAAGTTAGCCACCAGTTGCTGACCGATCCCCATGCTCAGGGAACCTCTGTCTTTTCTTCCTCAGTGCTTCTCATAGATTCCAACTATATGATTGGGGAGTGACTGCTAGTAGAGTTCTTTCTCTCCCCCCACAGTACTGTAACTTTCGTGAGCATCTGTTTTGTCCACTTCTAAGCTCATAATATTTCATCCAATACCATGTTTACAGGAATCAGAAAATATTCATTGAGTGAATAGCAATATTTGTGATAGAAAAAAAAATCCCAGCAAATAGCTATGTAAAATGAACCTGCAGATAGAAAATATTAGGCACAACTAAAGTGAAAAATCAAGAAAAAGAACAGATCGTTAATAATTAGGAAACAAGATAATTCTGTAACTGTCTACAAAGCATCCTCACCACAGCATCAGTGGTGAGGACTGAGGTTGTTATCTCTCTGCAACTGTAGGGCAGAAGCTAACGACTGTTGTGTTTCAGCCCTGGATCGTCATCTATTGGGAGAAAAATGGCTGAGCCGCAATCTGCAAGCTATGCTTTCATTAAGAATCAACTTTAACTTGCACTTCTTCAAATTCATTGTCTGTTTTGAATTTGTGTGTGTGTGTGTGTGCATGTGTATGTGTGACTGTAAAGCAGTAATAAACAGAATCCTAGAAATTATGAGTATAATGCAGAGTTGCAGCTCTGTGGTTCTGACAGTTCTGTCAAATTCACCAAGTATATTAAAGTGAACTGGGGGGAAATTTGTTCAAGTAGATTACATAAAACATCGCCACAAATAGCACATAAATGTTCAACTTCCAAGGCACAATATTAATTTTTTGTTATGATGATATTATTTGCATGACAGTATTAATGTTTAAAAAGATAGAAATCAGATAATAGTGAGATCTTAGTACAAATCACGCAATGTGTGTTTTCTTGAAAGAAAGAAAACTAGTCAGAGAGATAGCTTGGTAGTCCAAGCACCTGTGTAGCAAATGTAAGGACCAGAGTTCGAAGCCAGTACTGCATGTCATGCCAGACCTATAATCATAGGTTTACTCAGCAGCCACCAAGTCTAGGTGTGGTGATCCATGCCTGTAGTCCCAAAGCTGGGGACAGAGACAGGAGGATCACTATGTGTCTGAGCTATGTAATGAGACCTTGCACCAAGTACATAAAGATAAATAAAAAGATTCTAAAAAATAAATAGAAAGAAAGAAAACTAAACAGCTCATTTCTTGAGGCAGAAGTTGCACAAGGTAGTTGCAGACAATAAAAACAAATCTTTCTGTCTACCTAAGTGCAAAGTAAGCCATTTTAAAGAGCTGTCTGTCTTGTACCCAAGGACTAAGCCTACTGGGTCAATACCATTTGTTAAACACAGCATTAGTCTGGGAAGCTTTCAAAATAAATTTCTATCTATAGTTTTACAATAAAGGTCTACACTCTTTCTGCCACTGGCTTTTATTCTTGACAAATTGTTCCAACATTAAGAAAAGAATTCTTTTTTTTTTTTTTTTTTGTCTTTTTGAGACAGGGTCTCACTATGCAGTTCAGGCTGGCCCTGAGCTCACTTTTGTAGCCCAGGCTGGTCTCGAACTCACAGCGATCCTCCTGCCTCAGCCTCCCAAGTGCTGGGATTACAGACGTGCGCCACCACGCCCAGCAGAAAAGAATTCTTCCTACAAGGTGATGAGATAATTGTGCATACATAACATCAAGTTCCCATAGTGCAAAGAGACAAGATCCCAGGTCAGCAGACCTGGGTCTCACCTCATATGTTGGGACTTCTCAACCTGTCTGGGCCTCAGATGTCCCCACCTTATAAAAGAGGGAAAATAATGAAGTTAACGTCACAAAATAATGGCCAGGATGATCATTTTTTTAAATTTTTATTTATTGGACTGCCTTAGTTTCTGTTCCCCAAAACAGGCATAATTCTACAAAGGAAAACAACAGTAATTATTCCCAAGATGGTACCTTTAGTATTTAGGGCTATAGAAAGCTTTCTAGTGGTGTTACTTTACATACTTTCTGAAATAAGGAAGAGAGATGGTCACTTAGGAGCTGTGCCTCCCGCAGGCTGCCTGCGCCCAGGCCTCGTTAAGTCGTTCAGAGTGGGCAGTGTATGCTCCTTCACGCTGACCTTCAGGGGTACCTGCCAATTATCTTCCCCAGGCACCTGCTAAAAGGGGCTGCACTTGACAACAACTGCAATCTCTGCTCTTTAAAAATAGAAAAGCACTTTAACTTACATGGGCTTAACACAAGTGGGGGCAGAGAGTCATCTCAGCCTCAAACTACCAAAGATTTTCTCCTCTTCCCTGTCTTAAAACAGTAGAGTTTTTCTTCAAATAAGAAAAGGCTGTGTGAACATTTGAAATGAATTGCAAGGCAGTACTTTTATTATATAAAGTTAGATTACTACAATTTTTCTGATTTCTTCATGTATATTACTACAGCTCAAAAAATCATTTAAAAACATTTAATTCTCAGGCTATCACTTACAGAAATATATCTACCAATCTGCCAAAAATATATCTATGTTTAATGATAGCATGTTAATATTATATTCCATACATAATACTTATATACAAATGATCAGTCCCTGAAGCTTGTTCAATTTGGAAAATATCAAACAGAAACCGCAAGAATTTTTCTCCACTTTTGTAGAATCATGGAGAAGTTTTAAAATTGTGTTACATAAATACAGAAGAATAGATATCATGTCCCCACACTTAAGAATGTATTACCTGCCTTATCTCTTTGAAGACTAATAGCTATTTAAATTTGAAAATATTCGTGTCTTTATATCCAACAATTCCACTTTTAAATATGAGCTGCAGATAGAATGGAATGGAGTCACACCTCACAGGAAGCTAGGTGTAAGGTCAAAAATCTAAATGAGAAGTGCACATTTATGGACTTCTTTTTCGTAGAAAAGTTTGCTTATAGGTGCTACTTGGAAAGAGTGTGGTTAAGGATTTCGCCAGTTTTCAGAGGCTGAAACCATCCCTGAAGCTTGGAGATGATAGCAGAAATGTGTTACTTGCTCAGGGACACAGCTTCAGCCCTGATTGGCTGGCTTTAGTATGTCAGGGTTAACACTCATTGGTGCTTGTAAAACTGTCTTAGTAAATTAGTAAATAACATTAGTAAATAACGTACATTAGTAAATAACGTTCCTTATAAACCGTTATTAGTTTATAACGTTCCTCACTTGGAACAGTTTTGGAGACCCCTTATTTTCATGGTTACAAAACCCTGTCATTTTCCCAAACCTGTAATAATTTTTTTTTTTATTCTCACTACTGAGCTCACTCAGGTATTCTGTGTGTGTGTGTGTGTGTGTGTGTGTTATTGGAGATGGAACTCAGGGCCTCCACACTGAGATACATCCTCAATATTTTGTTTGTTTGTTTAGACAAGGTCTTGCTAAGTCACAAAACTGTCCAAGCTGGGATCAAATGTTTGATCTTCCTGCCTCAGATGGCCCCAGCCTCATGGGTTTAGAGGCAGGCCTTTCGAAAGGTCATGAGTTCATAGCTAAATCCGCTGTTAAGCAGTGGGGCTTGCTGGGAAGAGGTGGGCGTGGCCTGGAGGCGTTTCTCTCCCTCCCTGCGCTCCTCCTATTGGTCCCTGCATCCTGGCTGCCCTGATACATCTACATTGTGAATGTGACTGCCTTAGAAAGGAGGCAGAGCCTGGAAATAGCTCAGCGACCTAAGTGCCTGCCTGCAAGCGCAAGGTCCCTGTACCAAAAAGAAAAGGTGGGTGACTATGTGCTGATAGGGGACAATAATCTGGATGCGGAAGTGAGAAAAGACGCAGAACAAGCCCTTATCTACATTTAGAGGAGAAGGGAGAAGAAACGTGGATAGGTGTTTATTTCTAAGAAGTAGAACAGGGAGGTTTTGGACCCAGAAAGTCGGTGGATGCTTCCTTCTCCTTCTCCTTCTCCTTCTCCTTCTCCTTCTCCTCCTTCTCCTTCTCCTTCTCCTTCTCCTTCTCCTTCTCCTTCTCCTCCTCCTCCTCCTTCCCCTCTTCTTCCTCCTCCTCCTTCTCCTCCTCCTCTTTCTCCTCCTTCTTCACTGTACATATTTAGAGGATACCATGTAATGTTTCCATGTATATATTCGGCAATATGCAAATTAGGTTAAACTCATCTGTCTCCCAAACATTTATCAACTCCTTTGTGGTACAACCTTTCAAAACCTTTCTCCCAGCCCCCCCCCCCCAATTGGCTGGGAGTTGAACTCAGGCCCTTGCACCTACCAGGCAAGTGCTTATTCTACTGAGCTATCTCCCCACCCCTTAAAAAGGTCCACAGACTCTTGTTTTGTTTGTTTGTTATATTTTAAGGAAAGGTCTACAGGGTAGTCAGGATCTTACTACTAGACTGGACTCATAGTGATCCACCTGTTTACAGCCTCCCAAGAGCTGAGATTGCAGGGGTACGCCACCATGCGCCATCTTACTCCCAGCCTGTTGAAATACACTGTTCACTGTGATTGTCTGATTGTGTAGCATTTTCCCAGAACCCTTTGCTCCCGTCTTTATTGCAACACCAAGGACTTAACCTAAGGACCTGACCCTTCACACTGAGCTTCACTGCGGCCCTTTTTATTTATTTTGTTGTCTTTTGAAATGAGATTTTGTATGTCACTGAGTTGCTCCACCTGGGTTTGAACTTGCAAGACTCCTGCCTCAGCTTTTGAGAAAGCTGGGAATACGGGCACATGCATGCACTGTACCATTCGCTCCATGAATATTTCCTGTGGACTCTCGCGCTCTCATTGCAGCACCTCAGTGGGCTCTTATTCTGGCTGCTCATTCTTAGGATCCCTGGGAAGCTGTGCTGGGTGACATGACGGAGTGGCCTGAGGGGAGGGGACGTGTGCACCTAGCTGTCAGTAACTGCAGGGCGGCAGCAGGGGAGATGGGGACCATCGAGCCTTGGGGAGGCACCAGCTTCCGAAGAGGCTGAGGCAGGGTCAGTTAACTGAGGGCTTTGTCTTCTTTTCTCTCAGCACTTGCATGTAAACCAGATCCTACAAACTCAAAATAGTGCTTCTTAGAAGCCACGGTTCTAAGCGCAAATGTCCTTTACAGAGCTGAAGCTCGTTTTCCTAACTATCCAGGGTTGTTCATTCCCTTTCTTCCTAGAGACAGAAGCGAAGGCTCACACAAGGATACTGCTAACAGATGGCCAGCGAGATAGCTCAGCAGACTAAGTGTCTACTCAGGCAAGCACAGCGACCAGGGTTCTATACCCCACAAAACATGCCACACCGGACCCACCCCTGGGTACCCTGCGCTGGCCACTGAGTCCGGACATGATGGTGTATCCCTGTAACCTCAAAGCTGGGGAGCAGGAGACAGGAGGATTACTATGAGTTCAAGCTGTGTAGTGAGATCCCATACCAAATACACTAAAAAAAAAAAAAAACTACTAACAAGCCAGAAGTCTACACAAAATCTGGGTTCAAAACTCAGGAATAATAAACTCGAAATTCCATTCTCTTCTCCAAATTTCATGCTACCCACTAAAGTCCTCTCTTTTACATGATTTTTCAAGTCAGTTTCCAGCACCCAAAAATATACTTAATAAGCTCCTTTCTCAAACTTGTCACATTCTACCATCAACCAAAATTCCTCTCTCCTCTTCTACCCCCATTGGCTGTGTTAAATGTTTTCACGAGGTTCGCTGAGCCTGGGGGTGAGCAGCTTTCCTAATTTCTGGAATCACTCTCTCCACAAGTCCCTGTAGCACCGTTTCCACGCGCGCCTTGCTCACCCCTTGCAAGGGGTCTCCTGTCACCCCTTCTGGTGTTTATGTGCTTCATAACCCTGCAGGCTGCTCTTCCACGTTCCCTAGTTAGTCAGTGTAGCCCTGGCATTGTCAACAACATATCTTTCACCTGCCGCCTAATCAGTGCCTCCAGGGCCCTTGAAGTATGGGCAGCCATCTTCCCTCAACTCTTCCCATAGCAGTGCATGCAGCTGAGAGGCTCAGAACTAAGCAGACAGTGAGGTGCGGTCTCTGGAGAACTCCGCAGCAATTACTACTGCAGCGAGACGGGAACTCATTAATTCAAAATAAAGCAGAGCAGAAACAAAGTCTTGTCAGGATGACTGAAATTTCTGGGGCTGCTGGAGTCGGGAGCTGGGTGTGTGTGTGTGTGTGTGTGTGTGTGTGTGGCTGGGAGTTGGGGAGTAAGAGGATGCAAAGGTCAGCAGAACACCGTCGATGGGAAGTGAACCCCGTGGTCAGATTGCCACAGGGGCTGCAAGAACAAAATGTGCACACGGGTTGCTTGGTTTTTCTCTTGGAGGTTGTGGATTAAGTACATGGGTTTACTTGCTTTTGAGCTATTGCACAAGTCCTCCACAGGCACAGAAAAAAAAAAAAAAAAAAGTAGAAGCTCCATAAAATAGAATGACCAAATAAAAATGTCGCAATCTGTACATCCAGGTACAGTCATGTGAATATTTTGGTGTATAACCTCCACGTGATTTTTCCTACACATCCATCAATGAGAATTCTCAAATTATTTTAAAATTTATCTTCAAATTTGATACTTTGTGACATCAAATATATTTTCATAATTTGGCATCGTATCCTCACAAAGCATGCCTCATACTTGTACTTATTTCACTCTGTGTTGAGTACCTTGTCCACACGTTCTACTAGCCCCCATTTCGCCCTGCTAGAAGTAGCGACCATTTGGCTGTGGCATTACGTGGACTTTGTGTGGATGCCCGGGTACGAAGGAGTTCTGTTGTTACTGGCTCCTTTGAAGGGAGCAGCCGGCCCTGGAGAAGTTGCTGCTAGAAAGTCTCAGCTTCTGAACATGGCGTGGGCTACTTTGGGAGATGATTCCTTTTGTTTTGCAAATACTGCGTGACAGAGATTGGCCCTTGAGGGACCAGAAATGAAGACAAAATCATCGGTGTGTTTGCACAGAATTCAAAACTCTCAATTCTGAATGCAAATGCTGCAGACTTTTGAGACCAACCTCTGATAAAGTTTTGTAGTAGCTTTCCCAGAATGGCTCAAGTTAGACAACGGAAATTGATTTTCAAATACAGCAGAAATATGTTCTCTCTCAGGCCCAGAGCCTAGAAGGCCAAGATGAACTTTCTGTCCCTCTTGATTCCTGCTGTGCTCTCTCCTCAGCTTGTACTCTGCCTTCTTGTTATGTGTCTTGGGCCTTTCCTTGGCTCTGAGTACACAGGGAGAGAGGAAGGACTTCAGTATCTCCTCCTGTAAGGACAGCCACTCTTTGAGATTTCAACCCTACCCTTGTGATGTCATCTCACATCTAACCTTAAACACTTCCTGAGTGGCCCCTCCCCAATATAGTAACAGTGGGGGTTGGGGTTTCCAAAGGAAAGGTGGAGCAAGGGACCCAAATATTTAGTCAGTAGCATAGTTGTCTGTTTCCCAGTCTTAAGTCTTTGAAGAATATAATGTTAACTTTATGATGACTTTCTCTAGGGAGAGTCCATCCGAAGAGGGGGCAGAGAGCGCCTAAAAATAAAATTGATCCTCTTATCTATCACACTCAGATCTGCAGATAGGAATCTGCAGATGCTTGGCGTGGGCTCAGAGCCCCGCAGTTCAGAGCTCTGGATAAGAACTAACTGGATACAAATCATAGCTCTACTCCTGTTTGCTGTCTTGGGAACAGTACTTCAGCTCTTTGAACCAGGTTCACACCACATGTCAGTAAACTGGGCCCCGGCCTGAGGTTAGCAAAAACCCTATTTATTTGCTGTGGCTATAGGCAACCCTCTCTGAGACTGCACAATAATTATCATGCATTTCATAGTATAAACAAGATTGGGAAGCACTAAGGAAGCCTTAGTTTCCTTGTCGGTGAGATGGAGTTTAGGTGGCCCCTTCCATTCCCAATTTCCTATATCTTCTTGGAAGAATGTGGAATCTACTTAGATTTCAGTTTCTACGTCAGGGAAAATAGTAGAGTTAAACTAAACCAAACTTCATTCAGGCTCCTTTACAATCCCACCCTTTTCCCACGATCAATCATGATGAGGAGAAAGAAAATTGGTGTTTTGTTTCAGCCCAAACATGTCAGAAAGACCTTTATTATGCCCTAAGCCGAGTACAGAATATAGCCAATGTAATTTTCCCACACAGCTCAGAAGGCGTGTCCTTGTGAAGAACGAGAAACACAAATATGGTGGCTCCTAGCTCTGGCACTGGATGCTCTTTGTGGCAGTGTAGGTTGTCACCATTCAATCATTTTCCAGCTATCTGCTGGGGCCTTATTGTGTGCCATGTACTATTCTGTGTGAACATATAATTGATTTAAAATCTCCAAATTTCCCACCCACTGTAGTTTACAGCCTAAAAGAGAGAGCAAGGTATGAACAAATTAAAAAGTACGACGTACGGGTTGCAGAAATGGATAGGAAATAAAGCAGCCTGAGGGAGGTGGGCGTGGTCACCAGGAGTTGGAGGCAGGTAGCCAGGGAAAACTACTCTCGTGGTCCTTGAGCAGATAATAAACAGGCACGAGCATGAGTCAGGGACTCCGTCCATCCAAGGGCTAGTCTTGATGTCTGTAAAGTCAGCGTTTTTATTTTCAAAGATATTAAGACCATGCACACAAATTACTACTCCATGAGTAAAGAATAAATTACACTAATAGAACAAACATTGACATATGGGCTACCCAGTGAGACTCCCTTATGCCAGTGTTTAATTTTTAAGTCATTTGAGAAAAGTAATTTGGTGGAAAATGTTAAGGAAAAGGAGAAAAACTAGTCAAGCAGTATTGGTAAGTGAGAAAAGCAGATGACAAAAAAGCCTTTACAGTATATCCCCATTTGTATAAAGATGGCATAGATTTATCAGAATAAAATAACTAAGAATACTGAGAACAAATTATATATGTATCTGGTGTGTGTGTGTGTGTGTGTGTGTGTGTGTGTGTGTGTATGTGTGTGTGTGTACATGACATAGAAGTGCACTTACTTTTTTTTTTTTTTTTTAATGGTTTCCCCTCCATTGTGGCATTCTGGATGACATTTTTCTCTGTGTTTGAATTGTCCTGTATTTTCTTGATTTCCATAGTGCACATATGTCATTTTGTGTAAGCTGCAATTTAAACGTGATTTAAGACATTACTGTTCATCACTAAAAGAAATTCAAAAGGATTCACTTTAGGCAGAGGGTATGATACCAGACAGAGGATAAGAGACGCAAGATGATTTTTAAAAACAGACACTAGCTGTCCAAAACAACAACAATAACATTGTCAAGTATGTGTGCATGGAAAAATACTAGAACTAAAATGCCAGGCAGCCACTGCATGAGCCTAGAGTGAGGTATCGTGGTCTCCCTATCATCAAACTCACCCAGCATGGCCCACAGAGCAGAGAGGGCCCCAGGAGTGAAAAGAAAAACAATTGCTTTTCAGTACTTCTTAAACAATTAAGATTAAGAAAAAGACTGTTTCTGACTGCATATAGGGAAGATATCGCCAAGAAAGATGAAATCATGATTTATATTTTAAGAGATAAAGACTGTACACTTCTGTGAAAGGATTAATCACTTAGGAGCATAACATCAGATACATGAAGAATGGTAATAACTTGTAAGTAAGCAACTATTTAATAATTAGGACATTTCATCTGAACAAACCTAGCTGACCAGTCCCTGTAGCTCACAAACTATTCATAAATTCTCCAAACAAGCACAAGTACAGAAAATAAATTAATACAAGCTCTATAAAATTATTTCAGAATATCTCTGTAATTTACTGTAATTTCTATGTGATACGGGAACTCATATTTTTAATTTCATATTGCTCAGTCTCAACAATGGATATGAATCAATATGTCATAGATTTTCCCATCATTTACTGGTCATTAAATTATAGTGAACAAAGCTAATAAGACTTTCCAGTCCTATTTAATTTGTTCACCAGGCCCTGCATGTGACTGAGACCGTCTGGGGCCCACTGGATCTTCATTCAACCCAGAGCCCAGGCCCAGCATGTGAGTGGAACTTCCTCCATCAGACAGACCCAGTGTGGGACCCTACAGCAGAATTCCCTGCAGAGAGGCTAAAGACAAGAACCAACGAGCTGATCCAGGAGCAGAACATCTTGCCAGAGCGGCACAGAGGGCTCCCCTCCAAGGACTACAGCAGGAAGAAGTGGAGCACAGCAGCCAGACCCAAGCCACGTCCACCTTGACAAGTATGAACCTGGTAGATCCAGACCTGGTGCTAAGATAATAATTCTATCAAAGCTCTACACCAAAGGTCAGAAGACAGTGCTATAAAGAATGACAAAGGAAAAGGACCAAAAAGCATTGTGAGGCCCCATGCCTGCCCAAAACAAATGCAGAAGACAATAGCATAGAAGAAATTGGAAATCACACACCTGAAATCTCTGAAATAAAAAGACAAAGAAATAACTACAGCAAGGTATAGAGGAAGTCAGATCAGAAATAATTTCTGAAATAAAAAAAAGAAATTATAACTATAATGAAAGAAGTACTAAGTGCTTCTAAAGAAGACACTGAAAAAATGCAGGAGAATAGAAAAATGAGGGAATCCTTTAATGAGCATTACAGGAAAGAGAATTCATGAAACAGATTCAAAGTGCTATATGGGGAATTAAAACATCAGTCAGTAGTTAATAAAACCATTTGCATGAAAGTGAAAATAAGTTTTCAGACCTTGAAGATACCAATGCTACTAGTGAAAAGAGAAGAAAAGACCTTTTAAAAACAGCTAGGCTGGGCGTGGTGGCACACACCTGTAATCCCAGCACTCGGCAGGCTGAGGCAGGAGGATTGGTGCGAGTTCGAGACCAGCCTGGGCTACAAAAGTGAGCTCAAGGCCAGCCTCAACTGCATAGTGAGACCCTGTCTCAAAAAGCCAAAAAATAAATAAATAAATAAATAAATAAATAAATAAAAATAAAAACAGCTAGGATGGAGTTGGCCAAATAGCTAAGCAGATTAAAGTGCCTGCAAGCAGGTGTAGGGGCCAGGGTTCAATCCCAGGGGTATGTTGAGATGGCAATTGAGACTGGGTGTGGTGGCGTGTACCAGTAATCTCAGCTCTTGGGAGGCTGTAAACAGGCAGATCACTATGAGTCTGATCTAGTTAGTAGTGAGACTATTAACACCCTGTAGACCCTTCCCTAAAAAAACTAAGATACAGGAAAAAATAATTTAACATCTGCAAGACAATGCAAAGATAAACAGCGTAAGAGTAATAGGAATCAATGAGAAAGGAGTCAATACAAATGATATAAAAAGCATATGGGCAGAATTAACAGCAGAAAACTTCCCAAATATGGGGAAGCAATCTGACATTAAGGTAGCTGAAGCACATAGAACTCCAAATAACATCAACCCAATTAAAACCACACCCAGATACATAACCATCAAGATCCTAGAAATTCAGCACAGGAACAGTATAAGAAAAACCACTAGAAAAAAAGAAACAGATCACATTTAAAGGAAAACTCCATCAGGATAACAATAGATTTCTCTTCACAAACCATCAAGTTGAGTAGTACTTTACTTGGAGCAAAGTGCTACAAGTCTTGCAAGAAAACAGAATCCAACCCAGACTGATATACCCTGCAAAACTATCTTTCAACTACAGTGGAGAAGTGAAATACTTCCGTGACAAAGAACAACTAAAAAATTTCTTGATGACAAAGCCAACCTTGCATAGTTTACTAAAAGACATTCTAGAGAAGGATCAAAATGACCACAACTCCATGACGTAGAATGAAAAGAACCCACTAAATAGGGCAAATGATTAAACACAGGAGAAAAAGAGGTATACAAAAGAGTCTTTCAATTATTCTTTTGTATACAACAGCAAAATATTTCCATCAGCATATTCTAAAAATGGACTTCTCCTGCATCCTTTGAGTCATGATTCTGTCTGACTCTACAGGGTGGATATCAAGGAAATAGCAGTAGCTCAGTCCCACAAGTGACACCTGGCCACCAGTAACCATCATGGACTCTGTCCATGTACATGACATACTAGAACTGTATGTGATGTCCTACTCCTAAACTGTTAGAAGTTCTGGTCATATATATGCCATTCCAGTATTTATGTTATGTTATATTCTTAGCAATTCTTTACTATCATGAAATCTTTTCTTAGTTGATATTTTTGTATATATTAACCTATTCAAATACTATGTGAGTACTCTGAGTTGATGATAAATTTATACATATAATATTTATACATACAATATTCTGGCCTCCTAGTTAGACTCATGATTTAATTTTAATTTTGGAATATTGTTTTGAAATATTTAATTTTGATTTAATTAAAATTTAATTAGTTTTCCAAATATTATTTATTTTAATTTTTGTTTTATGTTTTATACTGTCTCTCTGACTTGCAATCTACTTATAAGCCACGGTATGATATTTTCTCCTAGAATTAGAAACTTTAAAAAGTATATTTTCATTTTTCTTTGACTTTATATTACTTATTCCTTGTCATTCACACACACACACACACACACACACACACACACACACTCACACACCTATGAAAAATATCTATATAACCTGACATAAGATTGATACTGCTTTGTATCTTCAATGACCTTTTAAATGGATTCATCTAATATAATTATATTTTACACAGTCCTGCATAACTATCATTTTGAGAGCTCTTTTTTCTCCTTTTCTTTTTTGTATTATGGCCGGCTCAGCATGCCCTGGGGGTGGGGCTGGTGCAGCACGTAGAGCTGAAGATCAAACCACGGTCCATGCGGTTGCCTAGGCTTGCCTAAGCAGGCACTTTAGACCGCTGGACCATCTCACTGGCCCCAAGAGAGCTCTTTATTCTTTATCCAGGAACATACAGCAACTTCTCTTGCCTTCTGAATTATGGTCTTTGTTATTTTTTTATATGCTATGTCTGGAGATATTAGAATATTTAGAGTTTGTATAACTGGAAAATAATTTACCTTTAGTTATAAAAGGTATGTTTGCTAAGTATAAAGTTGAATAAGGACAAATTTCTTTTTTGAGTCTTTTGAATTGATTAGTTTCTAACCCACTTGCTCTTTTTCTAATGTGGAATAAGATGCTATTTAATTTTTCTCCTCCATAGCTAATATTTTTTAAAGTATATGCTTTAATGAGTTTTTCTTTACAATTAGTTTTGGACAATTTCATTTTTGTGTATCGTGGTATGATTTTATTCATATTTCTTGTGCAAAGGGTTCATTTTTCTTGGAAATGTGATGCTATAATTTCAACTAAATTTAGAAATGTTAAATATATATATATATATATATATATATATATATATATATATCTTTATATAGATATAGATATATATAAGCCAGCTCAGCCTGCTCTGGGGTGGGGCTGATGCAGCATGTGTTGCTGGGGATCGAACTATGGTCCCTGTGGTTGCCTAAACTTGCCTAAGCAGGCGCTTTAGACCGCTGAGCTGTCTTGCCAGCCCCTTTAAATATTTATTGCCTACCCCTTTCTACTTTGAGAATTATAATTATATAAATATGTTCCTTGATTTTGTCAAAGAGTGAATTCTTATAAGACTGATCTGTAAATTCTTTCATTTTTATTTTACACAATTTTATTGCTATATTCATTTAAGCTTGTAAATAATTTATTTACAATGTGAAATCTATTATTAATGTAAAAATAATTTATGATTTTTAAATATGTTTCAAGTAATCAAAATTAGGCCATGCACAGTGGATATTCTGGTAATTTTATGCATAGAATTTTTTTTTTCAGAAACAGGGACTGAACTCAGGTCCTTGCGCTTGCCAGGCAAGCACTTTTTCTATTGAGCTATCTCCCCAGCCCCTATGCATAGAATTTGAAATAAACTAAATATTTAAATATCTAAAAAAAATTAACATTTAGATTAAAAAAAAATAACAACTTGTTCACCTGGGATGAAAGGAGCGTGTTTTTCAATACAGTGGCTTCCACGGAGTGAAAGAGCAAGTTAGAAAGGTGCTTTGTGCAGGACAGCTTTCCAGGTTGGACCCCATGGTCCAGGAAGCACTTGGCCCACCTGCTCTCCCCGGGAGTAAGAGCTGCTGGCTGCTGGCTGCTGGCTGCTGGAGCTGCGGGGCCCAGCGGGGCATTGCTCTCGGCCCAGACCTTGGCTCTCACTCAGTAGCACACCTGTGCAGTTATTCTGTAACTGCACATCCCTAGCTGGAAAGTGACAGTGACTGAGAGTTTCTACCTGACCTCCTAAGCCAGTGCTGCTTATTCACCCAGGAGGTGCTCACCCATCTGAATGGAATGAGGCTTGTGAAAAGGTGGGGGAGTTCCAGGCATTTCAGGCAGAGGAGTAAGGGACATACTTTAATAACAAGGTTAAAAAAAAAAAAAAATCCTGGCAATATGGAGACAGGTTTAAAAGTTCTTCTAACCAAGATAAGTGGTTCAGTGTAAAGGCTTCAACGGGAAGAAACATGGTGAATACGTCAGAAGCCAGAGAACTGAGGACTCCTAAAAAACAGTGGACAGGGCTGGGGAAATAGCTCGGCAGTCTAAGCGCCCACTTTGCAAGTGCAAGGACCTGGATTCCTAGGTTTTATAGCCTCCTTTGGGAAAGAACAGTTCTAGCTGTCAGGATTCATCATGGGGATATGGGATTCTGGTGTTTGAGACTTGCTCTGGGTAAGAATGGAGAACAGAAGCAAAGCATAAAGCTCTGTTCCGAGGCTGTCCACCTCCTTTTGCTTGAAGTACTCAGCACACAGCAGCACCATAATTCAGGTCACTGAGCTTCCACTTAGCCACCCTCGAAGGTGGCAGGTTAAAACATTTCTGAGCATTACCAAATGTCTCCCACAGGGTAAAATGAGCTGAAAAGCACGATTACATCTATAGCATGGTCAGGAGCACACTCGTCGGAACACAGCCTGGGGCCTCAGCAGCTAGGGGCTCCGGGTCTTTCTTGTGTCCATAAATTGAGAACTTGTTGGAGAGTGGACTGTATAGGATCAAGTTGGTGAACACAGAACCTCTGGCTGTGTTGGTAAAGAGCAAACGCATAATGTTCTGAAGTCAAGATAACCACAGCTGAGGCACCAAGGACACGGGCTGCTGAACCTCCCCCAGAGCAATAAAACCTTAGAGATAAAAGGGGTTCTCTTAACTGGCAAAATTTACTACCTGGAGATGTCTCTGAACTGGCTCCCAAGGTCCTGCTCAGTGCCTGCACCTGTCTCAGCATCCCGTCCTTGGTGTGAAAACCAAATAAACACAGGCTGCCTGTAGTGCTTTGTCTCAACTCCCAGGGAATTGCAAGCTTCCTGAGTGAGTTTTGATCTCTGTGGATTTTCCAAAATCTCACTACAGATCTCTTTCATTTAAGCCTATTACCATCCACTCACTTAGGAGACAGGGGCTAGGGTAAGACGCTGATGAGAATTAGAATTAGAAACTGTCTCATAGAGTTGAGGAGTAACTAAGTTAATGTACAAGTTGCATTTTCCCTACCTGGCATGTACTCCAAAATTAGTCATTAGCCTTATTGGTCAAAGTAGAGAGTCTAGTACCTTCTCTATGGGATGATAACGCCTATGGGATGTTACCAGGGCCCTTTATCAGAGCCACGGCAATGACTGGAGAAGGCCTGGCCCCTGAATTGGGGTAGTGGGTGAGGGCTGAAGACTCTTCTATAAGCTCATGTTTGGTTCTTACAGAGCATAGTGGCTCTTTGCGAAGTACATGGGTCATCTCATTTGATTCTGAAACTACCCATAAGTTGTGATTCCTATTATTATCTCATTTTATATGTGGAAAAATTAAACTTGAAAAGTGGTCAATGGGGCCCAGTGGGATGGCTCAGTGGTCTAAAGCACCTGCTTGGGAAAGCTTGGGTGGCTTCAGGGACCACGGCTCGATCCCCGGCACCACATGCTGCGCCAGCCCTGCCCTTGGGGTGGGCTGAGCCGGCCATAAAAATGAGTGAATAAACAAATAAAGGTTCTGAAACAAGAAAAATAAAATAAA